>PVHP010017926.1:0-33819 GCA_004024765.1 Zapus hudsonius | reverse complement strand
GATGGTTGTGAGTTGGAGGTCAGCCTGGGACTAAAGAGTGAGTTCCAGGTCAGCCTCTGCTAGAATGAGACCCTACCTCAAAACAAACAAACAAACAAAATATAGCCCAAACAGATGCTATGAAGTCCTGAATGAGAATTGTGCTTCCTGTCTGAAAATGGTATCTCAAGGGACTTCTTCCCACCCTCTGTCTAGAGCAGACTTTCTTCCTCCTCTTCTGATATCTTCCCTGAGCCTTGGAAGATGTGAGCTAAACCTCTTTTTTACATGATCACTTTAGGTAATTAAAATACACATTAAAGTTACTACAATCAGAGAATACTAAACCAATTGACATATAGAATAAAATAATTTACCATAACTTCTGTTTCCTCATAACAGCACTATGTAATTTCTGTTTTACATTTTAAATTCGCATATTTTAAAACAGTATTCCATATAGCTGGGCATGGTGGTTTATACCTGCAATCCTAATACAGGGGAGGTTAAGGCAGAAGGATTTTTGTGAGTTCCAGGCCAGCCTGAGCTACAGAGTGAGAGACCCCTGTAATCCAAGGAGGAGTATTGCAATCAGTTTCTGGCCAGCTTGAGACCCTGTCTCAAATTAATAATAATAATTAATAATAATGATGATAATAATAAATACAGCCCACCAAAACCTGAAAATGCATTCTTCATGCTTGACAAATTAGTCTCGTTTAATGAGTTTTTCCAGAGTCTGACGAGTCTGCTACTTACTCATCTTTGTCTCTGCTGGTCCTGCTAAATTCCACGTGAGTCTTTGAATTTCCATCTGTTGTGATTTTTCTTTGTGCCTGAAGGACCTCATTAGCAATCTTTATGCTGTGCCTGTGCTACCCATCAGGTAGCTCAGCTTCTGCTGGCCTGGGAATAGAAAAAAAAGAAATCACATCTCTAACTTTGTTTTGAGAATCGCAGAGCATTAACTACTTAATACTTTAAATTTTCATTTCAAAGTTTTACAAGGCACCATTGCACCCTGGTTTTCATTATTCCACTTTGAAGTTGACTGTCACCCTTTCTTTAACTTAATTCACTATTTATTTCATGACCTTTATTAACATATCATGCATTGATCACACCCTCACAGGGATGTGCTCTTAAATGCTCCCTCCCACATGTCCATTCCACTGAGGTTCCCACACTTTTGTCTAACTTTCATTTTTTTGTGCTGACTACTTTCAGGGTGTGTCTTTAACCTTGTTTTGTGATAGAATGTTTTACACATCCCTATTCTCCCAAAATATGTGGATTTTTTGGATCTTTGTATTTATCATATTATGGTCATTGTCTGTTTTTATGTTTTCATCTGTTACATGTGTTTTTCTTTCTGTATTGTGCTTTTTCCCCATTTGGGTCTTAAATTAAGAAGATGGGGGTGATTGGTAAAGTCTTGTAACTCAGTGAAGTTGTGTTTATTTAAGTGTTTCCCATTTTCAAAAATGTTATTTATGGGACTTAGGAGATGGCTTAGTGGTTAAAGACACTTACCTGTAAAGCCTGCCTACCTGGGATCAAGTCCCAAGCACTCACATAAAGCCCACTGCAAAGTGGCACACGCATGTGCGATCCCAACACACCCAGGGCCATAGGGCTGGGAGCTCCAAGTTCCCAAAACTCTCAGGGCAGCAGGTCTGCCTTCTTTCATTTTCGGTCTACTGTTTTGGAGAGGCAGTAGATCCTGTCTCAGACATGGTAGAGCACAGACACCTTGAACTTGTCCTCTCACCTCCACCTCTGCACCAGGGCATGCTTGCCCCCCCCACACACACACACAGACACACAGACACACACACACACACAAACAAAAAACACACACACACACAAGCAAATGCACATTTAGGAAAGTAACGTATAATAATATCACTAAGAATTATAAGGATTATATGAAGCTATAAAACATAATGCACAATAACATAATATATTATAAACTATAATAGTGTAACTCTATGATGTTTTTACAATTCACTCTTAGCTCACCAATCTGCCATGATGTTTCTGTTTTCCAGTTTATATATTGAGTTTTCTACTTCTATAAATGCTTTTAGTAAGGTCCCACCAATGCCTTTCTATTTCAAATTACTTTTCCTTAACCTTACAGAACAGCTCTTTGGTCACTGGTACCTTTGCAAGGACTCTATCTTATGCCTTGTGTGTTAGAAATTAACTTTTCTGACAGGAAAGCAAAGTATTCCTGGTCGTGAGTGAGCACTACTTCACCTCCTACCTTGCTATGTTCTGGTGGTTCTGATTGGTCCTGAAGCAATCTGCCCAGATGCACAGGCACAAATCAGTGCTCAGCAAAAAATTAAGAAGTCACTAGAAATATCAATACTCTCTTCCTTTTATGTGTTAATGCATTCTTTCTCCAAGTACATTTCACTCTGTCCCAGTTCTCAGAAAATTTAACCTCTACTCCCCAAAATTGGTCCTGTCCATCACTGAATTCCATGAAGCTTGCGTCCTTCAGAACTGAAGGGGAGAGTCTTTCAGTAGATTGACATATAAATGTCACTGGAACATGATATTGTAATGTCATGGGATAACATAAAAAATGTATGTCCAATACCCTGATTTCTGGCCTGGTATATAAAAGGAGATCACATGTAATCCCTTCATCTACAAGCCCGCCCCATATTTTTGAAAGTTAAATCATATAATATGATATATTTTTTCATGGCTCAATAGCGGATATGTTAACCAATGACGGAATCACTGCTCAGTCTTTCTATATGTGCTGGGTCCACGAGGCTGACCTTCATCCTATAATTAAACTTCTTAGTGATGGCTTGTTCTGAAATAAAACAAAATGTTGATTCTACTAATCTTGTGCCTACTGTTTGATTAAAGTATTTTAACCTGTATTTTCTTAAATATAAGTAATGAGACTCATGAGGCCTCCTTATGGCACAGGCATCCTCGCCCTCTCTGGACCTGTGTAATAAATCAGCTGTCTTTCACATAGTGACAAAGTCAAGCTGAGGAATACAGCACTATGCCACCAGCACATGGGAACATCTGCTGGTCCTACATTTGACATCTGGTTCCACTCATCCCAACAGCCTCGGAGCTGAGCGACCACATTAGGAGGGAGAAAATGAGGGGGTCTCTCACTTTTTAATTTTCTTTTGAGAATATCCAGATGATATCTATTCATACAGGAACTGTAGTTCCCACATAGAACCTAGCCTCCACGGCAATCTCTTTCTATCTGGCCTTTTAAAGTGAACTTAAATCCATAATTTATGTAACTAAATCTGCACAAAATAAAAGGCAAACACGCATAAGACAGAAGTTGAATTTGGATTCTCTCGATTTATCAACTCTCTGACCTGAAAACGTGCCTAATGCTTTCTGAGTTTTCTTCTCCCTTGTCAAACAATACAGCATTAACACAAAATGTATTAGGCAATGAAAAAAGCCCAATGCATTATTTGTGAATGTGGTTGCCTTCATAGACCTCACCTTTTAGGTTACACGGTTTGTTCTTAAAAATTTCATTTTCATTGCTTTCTATGGTTTTGCACTCAGGAAGAATTAGAAACAACAGTCTTTTACCTGTCAAACAGGTGTATATAAATCCCAGAAAAATAGGACAGAAGGTAGGTTTCAGAGACTTGTAACTCCAAATCCAGCTTTTGCTGTATGAGGCTTCTGCGAGGTGTATTTATTTGATAGGATTTCACTTCAGAAATGTGTTCTCCAGAGAGCCCTGCAGAGAACTTCCCCGAATATTTTGCATCATACCTTCCCCAGCTTGGTTCTGAGCGCCTATCGGTCACAGCATTGTCACTTTGTGAGGAGACAGTTGATCAAGGTCACTCACAAGGTCAACGGCAATCTCCATGTCTGAAAGACACAATCAGGCTAGATACAGAGCCAGAGTGCCTGCTTGTTTATCCAGTTAATCTTTAATTTACTTTCTAAACCTGTTATTTTGAGTTTATCATCTATTTCATTCCTTGGATAATAAGGTTCAAAAGATCTGATTTTTTTTCATACTGAATTTTTGAAAGATAATAGTATTGGGATATCTGAGCAAGCTCTCACTGATCTTGAGATGGGATGGTGCTATTTTTCTAGGACTATCATAAACACTGCCAATGAAATCACTTTCTATTGTAATGGTTTTTGTATTATGGTGTTACTGTATTGAAATTCATGCATAGAACAAACTGTATATTAACATTAAATGTTATTCAAGACAAATCCTGTGTTGAATGGTAAAATATCTGTCCAGTAATTAGCTAAAGATACAGGACATAGATGCTTTCTGTAGCTGACAAGATGTTCTAAGTGGATGCTTCAACTGCCCATCACAGGAAAGAGACAACAAGGAGATTTATCAAGGCGTAGGGTGGATTGCAAACATAGGTGTGTACATCAATATGTATACAGTTTTTTGTGTGTGTACAGAAAGAGAATATGAGTTTTGAATGTCATTTTTAAATGTTTTTGTAAATATTTTATTAAAATAAAATTTAACACGATAAGGTGAGAGTGATCACTCCTTCCTGGAAAGGGCAACACATAGAATGAGACCTGCGAAAGAGCTGGCACCCAAACTAGGCTTCAGTGAGAGCTGGGAACTCACTCACACCAGGCTTCAGTGAGAGCTGGGAACTCACTCACACCAGGCTTCAGTGAGAGCTGGGAACTCACTCACACCAGACTTCAGTGAGAGCTGGGAACTCACTCACACCAGGCTTCAGCGAGAGCTGGGAACTCACTCACACCAGGCTTCAGTGAGAGCTGGCACTCCTCACACCAGGCTTCAGTGAGAGAGTGAGAGATGGTGCTCACACCGGGCTTTAGTGAGAGCTGGTGCTCACTCACACCGGGCTTCAGTGAGAGCTAGGAACTCACACCTGGCTTCAGCTTCGAAGCAAGCACCAGAAGGGTCTTGACCAAATCCTAATTCCATGAGCAGCTCATGCTCATGGCCTTTTCACCCTAATTCACCTTCTCAAACTCTCTCCCCTGCCCTCCGCCTGCTGTCACCAGCTCTGTGTTTGAAATACTTATAATCAAGGTAAGAACACACGACAACTGATTGTACTATTACTTTAGGTTATGTTCTAATCAAATAATGCACTAACAATAACACCATTTAAAATTTTTGTCTAGTATGCTTTTTCATTCATTTTGAGTCAGAGTTTTACTATGTAGCCCAGGCTAGTTTCATACCTGTAATCTCCTTAACTCACCACAGATGACAGGCAAGGGTCATTATACCCAGCTAGCATATTCATTACAGTCTATAGAAATGTTAGTATTTGTATAGAATTACATCAACAGTATATTAATTATTAACTGTAATACAGGACAATAAGACTCTCATTTTGATATTTCCAGGCTTTTGATATTTATGGTCCTAATATGCTGGAAATGTAATATGCATGAGGTCACACTATAGCTTTTAGAAGAAAAAAAATGACTCAATTTTAAATTCTCAATTAGAATTATATCCTATTTTCCCTGGGCTTACCATAATTTCTCTACAGAGATTCACCAGGATATTTAAATATGTTCAATTTCTTTCAATGTGTAGCAAGCTAGCTTTATTTTTCTTATCTTTCAGTTCTTTTACAGATTTTCCATTGTCCATAAAAAATAAAAAGGCTAAACAAAAGAAACATATTTTGAATACGACCACTCTCAGTAAAAGATGTCAGATCCCAGAATCACAGAATGGAAAGCTAGACAGAAATGTCCTAAGTGCCTGGCCCCGTTCTTAGATTTGAGCATGTCTATTCCAAGAGGCGTTGGTGATTTTCAGGAGAGCTTCAAAGTTATTCATAATGAAAACATGGCTGATCTAAATAAGACACAGTCACACATGTGATCCCCATGTACAGCCCCACGCTCTTGCCGAGCGAGGATGGTGTGGTGGTGTCATCACGGGCATCAGTGTTTCAGTCCCTTGGACACCTCTGCATGTAGCTAACAGCCACCTCTGGCTAGGCATCCACACTGCAGTCATCAGAGGGAGGAATCCTGGGTTAAAATATGGAACATTGCCTTGAACAAGCATGATGGTATTGCTGGGATAAAGCAGCTGCTGAGAAGAAAGGTTTTTAGTTTTTATTTTATTTTTTTCAGGGGGAGTGGGTAGTAGTCTTTCATTTTTTTTATTTTTTACATATTTATTGTCAATAATTCGATACATTGTATGAGCAAGTCTTATGATGGTATTCCCATTTCCCTCTTTCCTGTCCCTAATCCACTGAGGGCCCTTCTCAGTGGGCCTTCTGGACCAGTCCATGGGATAGGGGTTATGGATTATATAAGAGGTAGCCAGATTTTTTTTCTATCTTTGTGTGTTGTTGCTGAGGGGGGGCAATGGCTCTGGATATTCTCCCCCACCATGGCTCTTACAATCTTTCCACCCCCTCTTCTACTCAGATTCCTGAAACATGTTTTTAAGTCTGATTTGCTGTTGAAATCTTACGAGTCTCTGGACTTCTGCTTTGGATTGTGTTGGGAATCCTCAGTGTCTGTCTCCATTGTCTTTTTACAGGTTATCTGACTTGCTGTGGAGGTAGGTCTCTTGATCATCTCATCACTTCCTCAAAGGTTTTGTTGGGGCTCCATATTGTAAGATATGGGTGGTTCATCTTCTGCCTGGGTGACAGGCAACATCTCTGGCCCTATTGGTGAGATTGGGTTGTTCACTGTTCTCAATGCTTTCTGAAACAAACAAATGGAATCTCCAATGGAGAGTGAGATCTGTATAGGTTAAACGAGACAATGATTGTCAATTTTGTGAGGTTGTAGTGGGTACAGCCTCTCTGTAGATCTCTGGTCAGTGGGAATTTCCCCTTGGAGGCCAGCTTCTTGGTCCTCATAAGGGTTTACCATGGATCCCTGTTCCAGTTAAGGGTTACCTGCCATTGAGCAGATATCTTAGCCAATCAGCAAGCCGTTGATTACCCACCTAGGTTTAGTGCCACTAGTGCACGGATGAGCACTTCTTGGCTTACTGGTCTCTACCTTATAGAAGTGTCTCCAGCATTCTTATAGCATCATTCAGTGTTGTATAACAGTGACCTCTACTTTCTCAGAATATCTTTGATCAATTTCCCCTGGCAACTCAAGTAATGCCTTCCAGCACTATACAGGCTACCATCTGGGAGCTGGTTACCATTGTGATTTAAACAGGGTCTCTTAGGTGTTGAGTGACCACAATCTGTGGTTTCTTCACCATTAGGGTCTTACCTTTTGCCTCTGGTGTGTATTCAGGAGCTTTGACATAAGCCTGTCTCATTTTTTATGTATTTATTTTTATTTTGGCTGAGAGTCTCAAGGGGAGGCTTCATGATGTCCAGGGAAAGTATGGCATGAGCAGAAGCTGGGCATCACCTCTGCCACAGCAGATGGAAAACAGCTGCAGGAGAGTGAGCTGAACAGGAGCAAGGGAGAGCTGTCTGTGTCACCCTTAAACCTGACCCCAACAACACACCTTCTTCTGCAAGGCTCCACCTCCCAAATTGCCAAAAGCTTGAACCAAACATTCAGAACACTTGAGCTTATGGGGTCCATGTGATTTCAACCACCACAGCAAGCTAAGTACATTTGTGCCTCTATAACAGAATAGCCAAGACTAGCTAATTTATGAGGAACAGAAATAGACACTTTTACATTTCTGGTGGCTAAAATATATGAGATTGGGGTGTCAAGAATGGTCGCTTGTTGGTAAGGGCAGCAGAATAAAGCTCTGTGTTCTCAGATGTTGGGGAGTGGAAGGAAGGAGAGGTTTGAAGTTTCTCTCACATGAGGGTCTTAATCTCATTGGGGGAGGGGAGTTCATGCCTAATAACCTTTCAATGTCCCTACCTTTTGGAGAGGCTCTATTTAGACCTGTGAGAAAGCTTTGTGACCAAGTCAAATGCATATTCCTCATGTCGTTCAAAATAAGAAATAGTAGGTTTATAAGCAGGAGTCTCCTGGCATTCTAGGTTTATATCATCTTAACCTTGAGCTACGTTTGACTATTCTAAGGCTTAATTTTTACAAATTTTTGTAACAACATAAACCCATCTCTTCTTAACCTTAGGATATTAGTAATATTGTATGAAAGAAATAAAGGGATTTCTATAATTCACCAAAAAAGTAATAAACAGGAAAATCCAACTTAGTATGAAACGCCTGGGAAGATAAGAGGGCACTCTGAGAAGCTCATATCTGTGAGCACTGCCCTCACAAGCTAATCATTTCACTGCAAAGAATTGCATCTGTCTATGGGGAAAACACGCTTTATGTTTTGAAGAATTCTGTCTGTTACTTACATCAAAGGGACATTTTCTCAAGGATGAGTTGTAGGTTCCCTTTGTCTTCCCACTTCCTAAACTCTACAATGAGGGATGTCAGTAAGAGACTGTCGAGATGGTTTCTTCTATTTCCTGAAGATTAGCGATTCTCAAAAGAAAATAAAATAGATTTTGACCTATAATGGATTTCATTGGTCTGGACAGCTTCCCACTCCTAAGAGCCCAGGATGCTTGCAGCACTAGCCAATGGAATTATCCACCCACAGAATGCTATCTGAAGATTTGGGGGAGATAAGCAACAAAAGAGAAGAAGAAAGACCTAGAGAAAATGTCCTGAGAGGAGTCACCTTTTCACCCAAGTCTTAGAGGGTCTGGGATTGCTTCCTTTTGTCAGTTTCTGACTAATGTAAAGGAGAGCTTAAGTCCAGGAAAAGCCCACAGGCTGATTGTTGTCGGAGTCTCAGAAAACAGAGCATGTTCCTGAGAAGTCTGCTACCTTCTGTTCACTGTTCTGAGGAGGAAGTGATCCAAACAGATGCAGGGAGGGATATTGGCCCCAGGGACTCAGCCCAGCCTCCAAGCAAGAGAGTGCCAGTGTGCAGCACTTGAGGAAAATCAGAAATCCTTTTACCCATGGCTGATTTTAACATCTGATTTAAGCAAAATAATAAACGGAGAGAAAAAAATTGAAAAAAATAGAAAGAAATCATCTCTAGAATGTGAATGTCCAGGGGAAAATCTGAAAGCTATTGAAGACAGATTTTCCCCAAAGAATAGGACAGCTCAACCATCAGAATTAAACAAAAACCACATAAAGTATAAAATGTCTTTTGATAATAAATAACATTTGAAAAACAAAAATAAGCCAAGTGTGAAGGTAGATAATGGCAGGACTATGAATTATCATAGGGAACAGGGTCACATTTGTAAATAATTAATTCCATGAGAATAGGGAACAAGGTCAGCTAAAAAAAAAACACATACTTTATTGATGCTGAACTTTGCATTTGGGTCCCAAATACCTAATAATCACATGACTCTTTTTCTTTATCCAGGCAAGTGCTCAGCCCGAGATCCTGGGAAGGATACAATGTACAAATACAATCAAGCACATTCAGTTTCTCTGCTCTTTTAAAGGCAGCAAGTAACCAGCTGTTCCATTGCAAGGGAGTCCTTGGAGCGAATTCATGACATCTATCAAAAGCTGTTTACATTTCCCTAATAATGTTAACTTAAGCATTTTACTGCCGTGCTCTGCAAACTCTCTGAGTACACTACAGAAATCTCCTTGTGGGAGAGTCTGGTGAGATGCTGGCAGGCTGTATACAAAGCCCAGCTTCTCTGGAGGTCATCGCAGGACACCTGCAGTGACAAAGCCTCTGAGGCTTTTGTGCAGAGACTGCTGGGAATGCCCAGTGGTCAGGAAAATGCTTCAGGAAGCAAATGCTCTTGCCTGCCAACTCCCTCAGCCCTGGGCTGTGCAGCTTAAGTCAGGACTGCAGAGCTGCTGAGAACCCCAATAAGGTGGTGACATGCAGACCACAGCATTCTGTCCCCACATCTCAAGCACTGCACTTTGTCTTCCTATTCAGGACTTTAAAGAGCAAGTGTCAAAAAATGCAAGTTTTGTAAGTAATCCACTCTGAGGTTACCCCACCACAAAATTATATTTAAGCAATTTTCTTGACAGCTAAAATAAAGAGCTTTTTTTTTTCTCTTCTTGCTCCAATTATTTGGAGACTGAAAATCAGATTTTTAAAAAGAACACATCATTCTTTCTTGTCTTGTTATAAGAAAAATAGTAGTAGTAATAATAACATGTTTCAGTTGAGACTTTAAACATTTTCCACATTTAAAATTTTATTTTTAATTTTGTGGGGTGTGTGTGTGTGTGTGTGTGTGTGTGTGTGTGTGTGTGTGTGTGTGTGTGTTTGCGTGCGTGCACACCAGGGTCTTATATCCCTACAAATGAATCCAGTTAAGATTTTTATGGTTTTCTGGAGAATTAAGCCTGGGCTTTCAGGTCTTGTAAGCAAGCACCTTTTACCAATAAACAATCTCTCGAACCTCATTTTTCACATTTTAAAAGTTCTTATAAAGTGCAAAAATATCTATATAAATGTTTCAGTGGCCAAGTCAGTTTGAAGTCTGGAATGCTGGTTGGTGTTTGGGAACTCAGTTTCTTCATCCTTAGCCAGTGATTATTTCCTTCTTTTAAAGTGACAAAAAGTTGAATTGTGGTCTATTTAATTGCTTGCATATTTCCATTTCCATTACACACCCTTGGGAAGAATTAGATACTCAGAAGGTAAACAGGAGGAAAATCCCCAGCAGGAAGGAGAGGAGACGAGAGCCAATAAGGAGAGTCACCTGAGTACAGTGCAATGATCAGCTTGCATGAGCATTTCATAATGAAACCCGAGGCTTTGTGAATTAACAAGAAATTAATTAACATCATTTCAATTTGGGTGAAAATCACATTTTATCATTTCCATTTGACATAATATTAGCTTACAGATCAGTCAAAAACCATGTGACTCAGATCAGAAAGTTAAAATGTTATAGACATGTGCTATAAACCCTGTGGTCAGTATGTAGCTGGTCTGCAAAGCTGAGATCCTTTATTGATGACACTTACATAAGTCTGCCATGAACCATGAGTAAGCATTATGGCTTAGAAATGAAAACCATGATGACAGCACAAACTATCACACTTAAGTTCCATTGGAGAAAAAATAAGTGGGGGATGGGGTGGGGCATAACGGATGGTGTGGGGTGCAAGCTACTCACAGATGAGGAACCTGTGAGAGTTTAGGAGAGAGACCCCACACAATGTTGCCAAGCTCCTCCTTAACCCTCCCCAGTCATAGCCTTGCCTTGCCTCTTACAGGATCAAAATGGGATTGTTAATTCTTGTTTCTTAAACATATATGTATTTCTTTCTGGTGCTTTTATTTTCTTAAACATGTATGTATACTTTCTGATGTTTTTTTTTTTAAATTCTTCACCCCAGTACCCTAACAGTAGTTAGGACTATTTCTTCAGAGTGGGGATTGTGATGGGTCAGGCAGCTCCAAAGAAACCCTCCCCATGAATGGGAGGCCTCTATGTAGAGCTAAAATCCAGGTGCTAAAACTGATTGGTCAGATATGAAACAGTCAGCTGTCTTTCTGACTCACCTAGGGAAATCTTAAATTAACTTTCCTTGAATAAAGTGCTGTCTTCCTCACATGCCAGGCTAGCAGAAGGACCTCTGAATCTCCTGGCCTTAGGAAGGTAAGGCCTACCCCCACCCCAGCTAATGGCTGGGGTGGGGGAAGGCTCTAGATTTTTCCCTCATGAACCTCTCCTTCTCATGATGGGAGTCCTCTGTATCTTTTTCTTCTGCTGCTTGTTTAGCTAAACAATATAAGTTCTGTTAAACTCTCCACGTTTTTCTCCCAACACTGGTGGCTGGAGAATTCTGTAACTCCCTATGTTCCCTTAAATAACAAAGTCTCCCACTATACCTTAATATCTGGTTGTCTATGATTTTAATTCTTTAACTTTATAGACAAGAACTCAGGTACTCCTTAAATTTGGGGGCACATTGGAAGTTTTGCTGGGTGTTATCTAAATTCTCACCCCAGCTCACTGCGTTTCAAACCTATGTCATTCCTTATGGCCATGAGGACAGTATTTGTGTAGCCATGAAGGTAGTATTTTTGAGGCCACAAGGACAGTATTTTTATAACCATGAAGGCAGTATTTTTATAGCCATGAAGGTAGTATTTTTATAACCATGAATGTAGAATTTTTATAACCATGAAGGTAGTATTTTTGTAGCCATGAGGGTAGTATTTTATAGCCATGAAGATAGCATTTTTGTAGCCATGAGTGTAATATTTTTATAGCCATGAGGGTAGTATTTGTATAGCCATCAAGGTAGTATTTTTATAGCCATGAGAGTAGTATTTTATAACCATAAGGTAGTATTTTTATAGCCATGAGGGTAATACTTTTATAGCTATCAAGGTAGTACTTTTATAGCCAAGAGGGTAATATTTTTATAGCCATCAAGGTAGTGCTTTTTCTAGCCATGAGGGTAGTATTTTTATAACCATCAAGGTGGTATTTTTTATAGCTATGAGGGTAGTATTTTATTTAAAATTTTTTCCTTGTGATTAAGCAGCTATTTTCCAGTCACTGGGAAGTTTTTTTTTTTTTTTCTTGGAGACACCCTGCTATTATCATCCCGAATTTCATTTTGTTTTGTTCTTTCTTCCAGAGATGAGATGGGGGGGAGGATGAGGAAGATGCATATTCTATACAAAGTTAGCAAATGAGGAGGAAGTCGCTTCGTGGGGCACAGGATGTGGGGACCACAGCATGGAACACTTTGTTGTCTTATCCCCAGGACTGCTACTCTCACTAATTTGGAAATATTTTGTGGTTTCATATAAAATAGTATGTACATTTCTGAGAGAAATTATAGAAAGAATAGCGATACTTTTGCTACAACTCCGGATTTGGTTATCAAAACACTCTACTAGGACTTGCAATGAGGTAGAACATGGTGGCATGAAGTAGGTCACGTATGACATCTTTGACTGAATGAGACAAATAAGATGTCATTAAGTTAAATTCTGAGTTAAACAGAATACAAGGCAGTCTGCAGACAGCATTGCAATGTTAACTCAAAGCAGCACATATATTCTATCTGAAAAAGTAACTTGTCCGAAGATTTATAGGTTGCGATGGAATACCAATACCTTACATTACCAATACCTTATAAATCAGATTTAATCTCAACTTTGATGTTCCAATGAAATGTTCATCTTTAAGCTGACTATACAGCTTCATTTATTTTTTCCAATATTTTACTCACTAAAAAGTCTATTCATTATGTGGGTGAATGTTAGCAAACCTCCTACACTATGATATTTAATTTGCATCGTCCTATAACTTTCATCATCATTCAAGATGATTACTAGTATTTAGTAAAACAAAGTTCATTATCATCGAAGGCAGTACATAAGTCACGGCACATGCAAACACTCTGTCTTGCATGCGCAATATCTTTCTGAAAGACCCATGTGTGTGTCTACCTCCACACTTTAGGTTCACGCTTACCTCCGACTCCCTCTCTCCTTCACAGCCCCTGCAAATGTAACTGTGTCGTGGATCGGTTCCCTGCACCTGTATTCTCATCAATCAGCTAACATTTTCCAAACTTCAAGATGCACGAATCTACCTGGAACATTGAAGCAGGATTTCATTGATACACTATATGAATTAATGCTTTTCATTTAAAAAGGGAGGTTTCTGCCCAGACTTCTGCTTCATGACATTACCAAATGAGTCGCCAAAATAAAAGCCTCCCCCACAACAGTCCATTCTCCAATGCTTTATAGGAACTTGCCTTCCTGCTCCATCACCTCTGCTCTTTGGGGTTCCCTAGCACTGATGGAGACCTTTCATTCTCCCGTCACTCAATGTCTGCGGCCAGTACGAGTGCTCTGAACTGGCAACTGCATTCCAGAATTCTCCTCCCAAAGTTCATTTGTGAAGATGTTCCTGGGAAAGTGACCATGGTCCTCTGAGAGATCCTCACTGTGGAAGCAGTCCTTGGTCCTGACATGAAGCTTCCCTCTTATGACTCATGGGGGGGGGGTCTAAGAGCCATGGACAGACTTCTTGTACCATATTCTGTCATCTTTTAGTCCAACTGATAACAGCACTAAACAAGACTATCTAGGGCTGGAGAGATGGCACAGCGGTTAAGGCACTTGCCTCCAGTGCCTAAGGCCCTGGGTTCAATTCCCTAGGTCCCACATAAGCCAGGCCCACAAGATGGTGGCCCTGGTGTGCTCTCTCTCTCTCTCTCTCTCTCTCTCTCTCTCTCTCTCTCTCTCTCTCTCTCTGCTTGAAAATGAATAAGTAAAATATTTTTCAAAAAAGAAAGTGAGCTTCAACTCTTAAAAAAAGACTATCTAGCATTCATTTTTTTTCTATTTTACCTCATAATTGTTGCATAAAATTAAATTATGCATTTATACACTACCATATTGTATATGGTAAAGAATTGTTTATTCCACCTGTTGTTTAATTGATGTATTTTTTATGGTACTGGGAATTGAGCCTACCCACTTACAATTGGTATGCTAATGCTCTACCTATAAGCTGTACCCTCAGAATCCTAGGATTGCTTTTGTTTTTATGCTAAGCTCTTAGCCTATCAAGACAAATCCAGATTTAGTACACAGTCCTACAGCCCATATCTTAATACAATCTTAGTGTCAGGCTGCACCTGAAGAATCACTTTATTGTTATTATTTCTGGTCTAACTAGACCAGGCATGACTTGTTCCTTCAGAGACAGGAAGGGGCGCCTATGGATATTCTAACAGTGTCAAGAGATAACGAGTGTGAGACCATTAATATTCAAGCAAACACGAAGCAGCATCGCAGGTTTATGTCACCCAGCACTTCAGATCTGCCACATAAGTGAAGCTTATTATGATGTGGTTGTTATCCGAGAAACTGATTCATAGAACGAGATGGACAGACACGTAGACAGAAAGACTGTGTAGCTCTAGTCCGTCAATCGACAGGTAGAATTCATTTTTTCTTTCTTTTTCCAAATGAGTAAACTCTTTTATAAAAGCTCTTGTTATGATTTTAGTCTGAAACATTTTCCAAGAGGACTGGTCTCTGGCCGTGGGAGCTGTTGTGATCCCATTAATTACCATGCAGGTACTATAGAATCCACAGGATCCACAATGTCATGGGGCCAATTAGAGAACGCAGGAAAACTGGGTGAGCTTTTCCACAGCACACTTTGCAGAGCTACTAAGGAACCTTACTTTCCACTACTGCTTCACTAAGACTGATGCCCCCAAGCACGGCCATTGGAGAAACAGCGGCAGAGATGATCAGTTCCTGCACACAGGGAATGTCCAGAAAGGCCAGTCATCCCTTAGGACATATACTAGTTGCCTCTCGGAAATAAAAGAAGGATAATTATATTATCTTCTTTATTTATAAATGCAAGTGGTCTTAAGTAAATACAGTACTTCAACTCAGAGCTTATTCCAGTGTAAACCCAAATGCATGGATTAATTCCCTTACTTACTACTGTGACCAGATGTGTGTCAAGAAGCAGTTTAGGAGGGAAAAGGCTTCTTGACTTACCATTCCAGAGGCCTGTCCCCTCGTGGCATGGGAGGGTTGGGAGCAGGAATGGTTGGACAGCTGGTGATGCTGCTGTCAGAGTCAGGGAGTAGATAGAAAGCATGTCTGGACTATGAAACCCCAAGATCCCCTCCCTGACACCTGCGTGACCCACTTCCTCCAGCCAGTTTCCACCTTTGAAAGGTACAAACCTTCCCAAACACCACCAGCAGCTGGGAAGCAAATGTTCAAACCCATGAGCCTTCGGGAGACAGTTGATTCAAATCCAGCTCGTGGTGTAGTCATGTGTCAGATGCATCTTTACCCCAATTGCATCCACAAGTGCACTGAGTATTATCTGCGCACTGCAGGATGCCTGGAGGTCAAAACGGCATTTGTGGTCTCATGCTCAACTCAAGAAAAGTTGAGGAGTGCATGCAAAGAAGAGATAGTTTTGGTGGTGACATCCTTGAGAGCAAAATCCTTATTATATACAGAATGACTTGCACACCACGACAGAGGATAAAAATTACCGTTCTTAGCATAATTGGCTTAATGATTAGTAATAATGTTTGTTAATGAGATAATTAAAAAGATCGTCTCATTTATTGACACCCTTCCACTATAAACTTCACTGAAATAAGCCGCAGGACATTATAGTCACATTTTTTAATCACTTTTCAAGCCATATAATTTAAGGCCTTTTTGGCAGATTTTTAGAGGTGTTTTCATTCACCACCGAAAATGGCTGCTGACTCTCTGTTCTATTAATGAAGTGTTCCCTTCAACTCCACATCAATGAATTAAAACAATACCAGATTTGAATTTGATGAGCAGAAGAGGATATACAATAATCTATGCATTGGCTTTAGGGCTAGAGAGATGGCTCAGCATTTAAGGCCCTCATCTGCAAAACCAATGACCTGAGTTCAATTCCCCAGTACCCATCTAGAGTTCATTTGCATTGGCCTAGAGGCCCTGGTACCCCCCTTATTTCCTTTCCCCCTCTCTCTTTCTGCTTAAAAATAAATAAAAAATAAAGAGTAAATTATTTCTAAGGGAATTTTTTTAAATGCACCATGTTGTAAATTTTATTTGCTTTCCACACAGTATAATATCTACTTTAACTTTTATTAAAAAGTTATTTTTCTTGTGATGTACATTTTAAGAAGTATGAAGTTTGATCAGTATAGAGAAAAAATTCCCTGGCTACAAAATTCTAATAAATTAAGAGCTGTGGGACCCTGCTAAGAGTCACAGAGGATATAGGATTATTTGCTGAGATCGGTAGGCATCCCACTGTCTCCTGTTAAAGGAAGTCGATAATCACAAGCATATCCTGGACCCTCCAGCCCTCCAGGTAGGCCACAGCTCAGCCCTGAGATAAGCAGGCAATTCAAGGTCTAAACTCACTCCAGCTGTAATAACAAACCTAAACAATAAGGCTACAGTTCCTCTGCAGCCATCACCATTCTATACATGTCTAGAGTCATGTAGCCCCCCCCCCCAACTTATCTATGCAAACTAGGCATCCACAGGGTACTGGCCTCTGCCAATCCACTCATGAGACATCCACAGACCACCCTGCCCCAACCAATCCCCTTGCTGCCTATGCCCCTACCTCTTCCTTTTCCTCTATATAAATAACCCTTATCTGTACAATAAATGAGAGCTGTCCACTACCACATTCTCCCAGGTGGCTATGCCCGTTGACCTACCACTCTCTCAAGACTCTGCCCACCGAGCTCCGTGGATTAATTGGGGTGTTAGTGTACAATGAACTCCCTAGGAATCCACGGACCGCAAAGAGACATTTGTATTCAACTTAAGCATACATGCATTGATAGTCATATGCTTATATGGATAAGTAATTATGTTAGCACTTCTGTAACTTTTGATATACTACTAATAAACTTTCTATTTAAATGAGGTAAGGGGCTTCTCAGTGGAGCTAGAATACAGCTGACCATCATGCTAGCCTTGGGTATTAACTCAAGACAGTTCTTCAATTCCAAGGGAATCAAGCAACCTATGCAATCCAAGGACCAGTGGGGTGACTCAAAAGTCACCATGGTGCTGAGAAGAAGAGACAGTGGAGTGTTCAGCACTGGGACGTCTCTATCCCACTTCCTGAGGCTCAGGGTCTATTGTGGAAGAGGTGGTGGAAAGACTGTAAGAGCCAAAGGAAGGGGAGGACTGCTTCCAACGCAAACTTCCAAACACAAAATGACCTTGATATTCCTGTCCTTACAGTTCCTAACACTACCTACATAAGACTTACATCATAGGAGGAAAAGATGATTTTTATGTTTATTGTCTATACTTATGGGCGCTGTCAATAAAAAGTTTTAAAAAGTTGGCTTGAGGGCTGGAGAGATGGCTAAGCGGTTAAGGCACTTGCCTCCAGTGCCTAAGGTCCCAGGTTCAATTCCAGTACCCACATATGCCAGACCCACAAGGTGGTGGCTCTAGTGCTCTCTCTCTCTCTCTCTTTCTCTCTCTCTCTCTGTATTTCTCTGCTTGAAAATAAATAAAATATTTTTTAAAAAAGTTGGCTTGAGAGATTGCTCAGCAGTTAAGGCACTTGCCTCCAGTGCCTAAGGGCCCCAGTTCAATTCCCCAGGACCCTCATAAGCCAGACCCACAAGGTGGTGGCCCTGGTGCTCTCTCTCTCTATCTATCTATCTATTTCCCTCTCAACTCTCTCTGTATCTCTCTGCTTGAAAAATAAATAAATAAAATATTTTTTTAAAGTTTTAAAAAGTAATAGGACAATGAAATGGTTGTGTTAAAAAATAAATACTGGTAACTAAACTATGGACAGTACCTAGACAGGGGGAAGCGTTTCCATGTCAGGAGTTCTTATTTTAGCCTGGGCTTCTGCACTTGCACCCAAAGTGGGAGACAAATTTGAGATGTTTGTCTCATCATCACAGAAATAGAAGCACGGCATGTTTATACGCCTAATAACAATATACCAATTCATATACCATAACAATATACCATATTGTTGTGCCTAATAACAATGTATCAATAATAAACCAATTTCATTATGATTCTGTCTCCCATGTCTACCACTTCTGTTCTGTGACTTTTCAGGCAACAGGATCCTGCATGGAGAGCTGTGGCTTCATGGGGGGTGGGGGGAAGACACCATGGACTTCGGCAGGCTTCCACGGTCCCATTTTCCATACAAACAGGCGTGAGTGGAACAGTTGGTAACAAGTAAGGAAGCGATGTGGCATTGGCAGCTGGGCAGGTTGCAGGAGTAACCGCAGAGACAGGGACATTCACAGGAACAAGGCCTTGACTGTTACAAAGGGCCCGGATGGTTCTTGCTGATTGGTCTATACCTGACCAATCAATTCTAGTGCCTAGGTTTTAGTTATAACTAGACACACCTCCCACTCAAGGGGCGGGGGTGTATGGAGGTGCCTGAGAGTCTCATCTGTATTCATTATGAAAGGGGGAGGCCCTGTATGTGACCAGTTCAGACATTCAGTCAGTCAATCAATATAATTTCTTTATATTTCACTAGAAAAGTTGAAAAATAGGCACTATAAATGGCCTTGGTTTTTATTGTTATTTTTGTTTGTTTGTTCAATATGGTCCTGTTTTGTGTTTTTATTTTTTCCCTGTGTGGCCTAAGATCATGCCACATTACTTCAAAACAGAACAAAACAAACAAACCAGCACACCTCATTGTCAAGGTCAAAGCTTGTGACAGTCAAAGCTTGTGACTTCAGACAAGGTCCATAGACTCCCTCCCCTTGAATGGGAGGTGTCTCTAACTAGAGTTCAAACCTAGATGCTAAAAGATTGGGCATGGATGGACCAACCAACTGTCTCTCTGACATACCTGGGGGAGGTCTTAATAGTCACTTAAAAAAAGCCCCGCCCTCTCCTCTCACTCACATGGCCTGGTAGGATGGATAACACCCCCCACCACAGCCTGATGCCTCTGGTGAGGGGCTGGATTTCTTTCCCACATGAACCTTTCCTTCTCATGATCTTTCATTCTTTTGCTTGTTCAGCTGGGCAGCACAGATTTTGATAAACCCTCTCCCATGTGCTGTCCCCACACTGGTGGCTGGAGATCTCTGTAACTTCCCATTCTCTTTTGAATAAAGTCTCCCACTCTACCTTATTCTTTGGTGGTCTATAATTTTAATTATTTAACTTTACAGACAAGAATTCGGGTACTTCTTAAATTCTGAGGTACATTGACATTAGCTGGGTACTCCTTAAATTCTAATCCCCAGCCCCCTGTTACATGTTGAGAAACTTTCCTCCGAGGTTCTAACACATCCACCTTTAATCAATTTTGAAAGCCACATTTGTGTGTGTGTGTGTGTGTGTGTGTGTGTGTGTGTGTGTGTGTTATAAATAGGGATCCAATTTTAGAATTTTTCACATCATTCATGGAGATGTCCAGTTTTCCTAGGAACCCTTATTGAAGAGACACATCTTATTATGTATGCTTGATGTCTTTGAGAGAAATTTTATTTGATTTTATTTTGGGGTTCTTTGGTAGAATCGTAGCATGTTCCATACACATGTAGAATCTAAAATAAAAGTTAAATACACAGAAGTAATGAATGAAAGTTGTCATAGTAAAGCATGGTGAGGGCATGGAAAGATGTCCATCTGAGACGACAGATTACTTCATAAATGATGAGCAGTCTGCAGCTCAAGTTTGCACTGTAAGTACTGGGGTCATGAAATGGTGCTGGAGTTGCTGTACATTCTAAATCTGGAGATTTTACTTGCTGCCATCTAAAATTCAATAATTATAGGAGTTGATGGGCATACTGACTTAGGTCACTATTATAAATTTTCATGACATATGAATTTTCAGTAACACTACTTGTCTTATATGTACACAGTGAAATTTATTTAAATATAAAAATGACATATTTTTGACAACTAGACTGAAGAAATACTCCAAATAGAGAAATCCTAAGACAATGATGATGTGAATGGAGTGGTTCCGTATGAGATCCTGGACCAGAACAAAGAATTCCCTGACAAGACCTTCCTGAGTCGGGAGTTATAACTGGAAAGAGGCTTTAGAATAGACTGAAGTACATTATAATATAATAGTATCAAAGATACTCATGCTAGATTTCTGTGATAGGTCTGTGATTATGGCAAAGAATTCCTTCTTCAAAGAAACTCACTGGTACACTGGAGTTAAAGATATTAACATTTAAATGAGTGGCCAGGGAGTAAGGCAGGGGGGCCTCCTGCATACAGGTCAGCAGAATCCACCCTGTCATCTAAACACATTAACAGAGCAGGAGGTGCTCCACTGTGTAGGGGGCAGTCCTGCCGGCAGATGGCCTTTGCCTTCAACTGCAAGGTCAGCTCTTTTCTGAAGAGCCAACCACAGACTGTGGACAGTTCATTAATGGCTTATCCCCCCCCACATATGTATGAGTGCACACACACACACACACACACACACACACACACACACCACTGTTGCTTCTGTTTCCCTGAAAAACTCTAACACACTACCTCCCTACAGTGGTAGAGAAGGGACTTCCTTGAAGGAAATCATTGGAAAATTTAAAATAGAAAAGCACAATAAATATAAGAGAAGAAAAAGAGCGCACAATGAGTACCAATTGCCAAGGGGATGATTTTTATTTTTGTTCAAATTATCAAGCTGTGTAAGCACTCAGAGTTAAGACTCTTTCTAGAACAGCCCATCAACCTTTGGACAGAGGACAGAGAAGGGCAAGAGGAATGAGAGCCCGAAGCAGAAGGACTGCTGTGAAAAAGGACTGGAACAAAAGAGAGGAAAAGGAAGGAAATGAGACAAAATCACAGTATGTTCCTGTGTTCAAATTCTCAATTAAACGTCCTGTCCTAATTCTTCAACCATCCACTCAAGTACGACCAGCATGCCAAGTGTTGAAACCAATGAACCCGTAACCATCACATCTCAGCCCTACCACTCAAAGGCTTTTGCTAATCTCATAATGCCAAATACATTTTGTCAGTCCCTGTAGGTTCCTCAAAATCTTAATAGGACCCACTCTTTTCAGAAGTCTGAGATCTAAAGAGATTTGAGTGTCCAAGACATGACACCCCTTGGCCGTGGGCCCACCAAATGAAAAGAACAAATTACTTTCCTTCTAATGGACGGTAACGGAGTATAAACACTGCTCCAGAAGGAAGGACCATGGAGCTAAAAAGGAAGGATAAGACCAAGGGAAGGAAGCCCAAGTCCTCCCAGAGAGAACATTAAATCCTGTAACTGTTCAGTGTGTGGAGCCTGCTGTCTTACAACTTAAGTACCAACAAGGTGGTACAGTTCCACAACTAAATCCTTGCTGTCTATCACCCTGCGCGCATCTGTCTCCCTGTCGGTGTCTGAATCCACTCCTTGCCTGTGGCTTTACTCATCAGATATCTGCCTTCCCCCTGCTGACATCTCCAGGTCTCTGGTTTAGGATTCACCCTCACCACTTCATCTGAGTCCTTCTTAGGAGCAGACTGCAGGGATCTTTTCTGCCTGGCTTCTAAGATCTCCCTTTCAACCCTCAGTGGAAGTTCATATGACCCCATAATTCTTAAGCATCCCTGGAAAAAAACAAAACAAAGCAAAACAAGTTCCATGAAATTGACACAAGATCTACTGTCAGATTGAGCGCTTAGAGACTCTCTTGGACCGTAGGTGCAGAGGCCTCTGAGCTCCTGGCAAAGGCTCCCAGAAATACAATTCCTTAGGAACCCTATTTAAGCAGCTCCCTGGATGCTCTGTTTCTCCAAGGGAAAGTGTTTCAAACAAGGTTGCCACCTCATTTCCAGATCCTTCCATGGGTGGGACTGGTCAGTTCCTGGGATGCCCTCAGGCATCCTTGGTATCCTCTTGGTGCAAAGTTCCAAGAGCGAGGATCTTTAACAGCTGTACCCCTGTTCTGCACTCCCAGCCCCATCCTCAGTGAGAACATGGTACATTTCAAGTCCTGCTCTGATGTGTGCTCCAGAGTTTCACTGTCAATCTGGCTAAAAGTAGTCAGAAATCCTTATATAACTCAGCCTGAATGATTAGGGCAATCTAAATATCCTTTTCTCTGTAAATTTGGCTTTTTCCTTCTTTAAATTCGGTCTCTCAAAAGTCTCAACACATGGAAAATAAACATTAAGGGATTTTTTTTTTTTTTACCAGAATGTAGTATGAATAGCTTCTTGGCCAATTCTCCAAAGACTCAGTGATCCCATCAGAAACCGGAGACTGAAATACTGACCATCCTCCTGTTGGTATTCTCAACTCCTGGTTCTTAACAGAAATGCCAGTCACACCCTGGATATAGTCTCCTATGTTTTTTGTAGCCTCGTTCTTCCAAATTCTCACCGCCCCAAACCAGTTTCAAAAGATAATAATGACATTATCACCAGGTTTAGTCACAGTGATGATCCTATTTCTTGAATTTTCTAATTAGCTACTTTTGCATAACTCTGAGATATATTGGAGAAAATCAGTTTACAGAAGCAAATGCATTCATTTTTGTTAATGGCTTCACAGGTACTGTCCATGGTACCTTGGCCCCATGTAGGTGGACAGGACATCATGAGTGTAAGGAAATTGAGAGAGAAGGTACACTGGACTTGGGCTTATTCAGACAAGGATGGCCTTTATTCAGCAAAGAGTGGACAGACCTCTTGAGTCTGAAGTCATGTCCATCATGGAAAGCTTTTAGGAGGGTATTTAAGGACTTTGCCGGTCAAGTTTTCCTGAGTCTGGTACTTCTTAGGTGACTATCTATGGAGAGACAATTAGGTGACCATGTAAATGTCGATTGGGCTGGGTGTTAAGTTCTTTTCAAAGGGGCTTATAGGATAGGATCCTTCAGATATGTAAAAGATTCTCTCGGGTACTTTGAGGTATTATCCTGGGTAAGATCCTGTGTAAAAACATTTTCCCAGGCTCAGGGAGGTATATTTGTCCCTTCAATGATGGTACCAAGTGTGATGGTTAAGTTTTGACATCAACTTGACCTTTCAAGCAATCTTGGGTGGGTCTCTGAAGATGTTCACAGGAAGGCAGCCTCTCAGTGGGGGACAGGATCTAGGGAAGCTCAAAGGAGCTAGAAGTAAACATCCTTTCCTGTGTGGGCAGTGCAGAAAGGAAATTCCAGAGACTCGGGAAGCCATTAAGTCTGGGATAGAGTTGCAAGACCCCACCCTAGGGCTATATAAAGGTGAAAGAACTCTCTCCTTGTCCTTTGCCTGCTGTTGTGTGTGTGGTGTTGGTGACGGGTTTTTCTCTCTGCTTGGACCTGTGAAAGAGGACCAGCCTCTTTCACTTTTATGGGACTTCCCCTGGATCTGTAGCTTGAATAAATCGTTTCCTCCCATAAACTGTGCCTGGTTTGGAGATTCATCCCAGCAGCCTGTAGCTGACTATGACACCAGACAAGAGCCTCAGTGTGTTTGTGTGGTACATTATGCTGTCAAGATCATGTGGCAGGGGAGATTCTCATTCCATGCAGTACAAGAAGCAGAAAGAGAGGCAGGAACCTGCCACAGTCATATATTTGCTCTAGCATGTCAATCTCTAATATTCCCCACAACCTCCCCAAACTGTGTTGTTCCCATCTGGGGAAGAAGTACATAATCCCATGAACATGTGAGGTACTTTTCATATTCAAATGATAATAGTAAGTTGCACAAACTTTCAAATATCTGCCACTAAGTAAGTAAACATAAATATATTTTCAGACATGAAAATTATTTTAAATCCATTTGCTTCATTAATATTCATGCTTTTCATCTTCTATTAAATATAATTATTTTTTGAATCATAAATTATATATGAGCTGATCTCTTCTACCTCTTAAAAATCTTAATTTTCATGACCACATTGATAACTGACTGGAGAAATTAGAAACCACTGAATCAGTTATTTAGATACCCAGTGAGCTGTCTCTACACCTTGTGTTTTGCTTTTAGAGAGTTGGACAATCCTTAAATGTAAGTGAAGGTATATGCTTATCATCCAAGCATGTGGCTTTCAGAGACGAGATATTCCATATATAGTTTGGACTAGTTACTTTTCTTGTTGCTGTGATAAAGAAAATTACAGAAAATCTAATGGGATCTAAAGTTTATTTTGTCTCATGGTTTCAGGGAATTTCACGGCAAGAAAGATGTGGTTAGTAGCAAATGTGTGATGGTAGGAGTGGATGACCAAGTCATTGTACTGTTTACAGACCAGGAAAAGGTGAGCTTGGAAGGAAAGATCCAGGCATAAGGTAGTCCGTAAAGCAAGGTGGGGACTAAGTACAAGTGGTGGTGTGAATGGATGTCCCCCAAAAGAGTCTAGATTTTATTAAAGCTTTTTTTCTCCAGCTGCCTAGCTGGACAGTGTGTCACCTTGGCCGGATCCTAGGGTCCTGCCCTAAGGTTTTTCTGGGGTGGATCTGGAATTCCAGCTATACAGATGCAAAGAGCAGTCTGAGCTCAAGCTTGGAGTTCCAGCTTTTAGAGAGTTTAAGTGTGCTTGCTTCCTTTGGAGGAGCTGGTACTGGGTTTCTCTCTCTGCTTGGACCTGTGAAAGAGGGTCAGCCTCTTTCACCATTCTGGAACTTCACCTGGATCTGTTATTTCAATAAATATGTTCCACCCCATCTGTGCCTGGTTTAAAGATTCATCCCTGTGGCTAACTATAACATACAAACTCATAAGCCTGTGAGGAACACTTGAATGTCCCAACACTAAGCAAAATTAGTCTATTTTGAGAATCAAGCTAAATTTTTAGATAAGAGATCTTATGGATAAAAAATTAAAAGTAACATACAATCAATGTATACTTCCAAAGTACATATTCACATGAAAAAAGGAAGGAAAAGGAGAATTTAGATCAAAGAAAACTGAAGCAGAGCACAGCCACGATGAGACCTGCGTCTCCATGCACAGCATCTGAGCCTATACAGGTAATAATCCAGGCTTCCAAGGCTGGTGGAGCAGGGGAGCTGGGGATTGGAATTTAGATAATACCGTGCAAAATGCCAGTGCATCTCGGGACTTAAGGAGTACCCAAATTCTTGCCTATAAAGTTAATTAAAATTATAGACCACCAGAGGATAAAGTATAGTGGGAGACTTTATGTAAAAGAAAATGGGAAGTGACATAGATCTCCAGCCTCCAGTGAGGAGAGAGCACGTGGGAGAAAGTTTAACAAAATCTATGCTGTTCAGCTAAACAAGCAAAAGAAGGAGAGATAACACAGGGCTTCCATTATGAGGAAAAAGGTTCATGTGGGAAAAATCTGGAGCCTTCCCCCACCCCAGTCATTAGGCTGGAGTGAGGTAAGGCCTTACCTTTTCTAAGGCCTGGAAATTTAGAAGTCCTCCTCCTAGGATGACATGTGGGAAGAAGAGACAGAATTATCTGTTCAGTGAGTATTCCCTGCCCCAGGTTGGCAGGGAGACAGCTGGTTGGTCCATATCTGACCAATCAGTTTTAGCACCTAGGTTTGAGATCTAGCTAGACACCTCCCACTCAAGGGGAGAGGGGCAGATTTGGAAACTGTGGAACTTTCCTGAAACTGTCAAAGGAGCATTGCCCCTCCTCAAGGCTCTGTGTCTGCAACACACATGGCCCTTCTCTTGCAAGGTCCCTGCAATGCCTAAACTTTTCTAGAAGGTATATCACAGCATTTTCAACACCCTCAGTTCTCCACTGCAACTTACCATGTGACCTCTATCACAACTCTCTGGGCTGGAGAGATGGATCACCAGTTGGGGTGCTTGCCTAAAGCTTCTGAAGCTTCCCAAATCATAGGTAGTCTGAACCAAGTAAGCACTCAAACCCATAAGCTTGCAGGCCACATTTTAAAATCAAAGCATCCCATAGGCTTACCAGAATTGGAAAGATTAGTATTAATATTTTTATTATTTTAATCATCATGTCACAGTTTTTCATTAACCAAAATTTGGATTCCATTCAATATTCTAAACACAGAGGCAAGGTTCTCACCTCTAAACCATCTCTTAGTTTAACCTCTTTAATTATCAAAAAGTTATTCAACAATTGCCTATTATGTGTACTACAAACCCCAAATGAGTTTCCATTCCAGAATCAGCACTACTTGACCTTAATTTATTTTCAAACATGTCTGATATTGTCATGAGAAGACATAACAATAGAAAAGAAGGAGTTCAGAGATAGATTCATGCTAATATCATAATTGTTTTTCCCCAGCAGTAGGACCAGAATTGAAAAATCTGGGCATTTACTCAATTTTGCATTAAAGTTTACCCTTAATTTTATTAGGATTTTCACTTTGTTTCTTTGAAAATTAGTCTTTTCATTTGTCCCCTGTCCAACTTACTCCACGGTCCAGACATGGCAGCCCAACTTTTCTGTGATTTTTTTTCCCAGACAGAAACCCAGCTTTTTCTCTCCTGCCGTTCTTATCAGAGAATATTATTAGCATTCGGCCGAGGCTTGAGGAATCACTGCTATCTATTGTTTTGACCTTCTTGAATATTCAGCCAAATTAGAATTGCTTACAACACAAATTGTGTACATATTTAATAAAATGTAAAAGAGCAAAATAATAGAGCAAAATTATTCATTGAATAGTTTTCAAAACTGTACTTTCAAATGCTATACACCCTGGTTATATTTGGCTATATATAAATTGTTGCCTCTTCAGGATAGTGACATGCTGTGTTATCAAATGCTGATGGGTAGAGCCTGCTTTTATTTCTTCCAAATAATATTTCAAATTTCACATTTTTGTTGCCATAACTTGTTACCTTTATATCCTGATTACATATTTTTCTCACTTGAAATTTTTTAGAAGGATTATTTCTGGCATATTTAGAAAACTCTTATTTCTGAAATACATTTGGAGAAAAATATAAATGTTATACTCATTGAGCTCTGAAAATATCACCATGTCATTTTTCTCTTTATATAAGGAAGATAAATTGGCTATAGATATCAATCTAAGAGCACATTTTCTTTCAAATCTCTGCTGGTATTTGTTTACTTTTAGTTCTCAACATACAAGGGGAATGTAAGGCCATAATGACAATTTAAATGTTGAAACTATCTTCCTTCCTCCTGTATAATGACAAAAAAAGTCATTTCTTTAAACTTAAACTACACACAGAGAGTCAGAGTGCTATGTATGTATAACACTGTTGGAATTGAATTATTTTATGATTGTATTTGTCTGATATTCAGGTGTTTTTTTTTAATGTACCAGCTCAATTTTTTCCTGGCCTAGAAAGTTGTATCCTATTATTTTTGTGTTTCTCATATTATATTTTCTTCTCTGGTTACAGCAGGTTTCTGAGTATGGAAATCCCATTTTCTCTTTTATATATCTGTCGTCGTTCTGATCCATTTAATGCCCCCATGTATTGTACGTTAACAGATAATTTCTCAACACAGTTCTCCATAGTGTAATTCAACACTATGCATTTTCAATGATGCTCATTGATGACTCTAATTTCAATTGCATATTATTGAACACTTAGCTCTTATAAATCACAATTCAACTTTGCTATTTTCATAACTTATATCCTAAATATATCAGCAAGCCCTATTTTTATCATTTACCAAAACTTAAACAGAGTCCATGTAATATGATAAACACAGATGGGTGGCTTCCAACAACATATCTTTGGAAAATCTTTTAGTCTGCATTGAGTTTTGACATTTTCATACATGTATATAATGTATTTCAGTGTCATCAACAGCCTTCTCGTTCTCTTCCCATTAACACCCTTTCCTCCACATTCTCATCCAAACGTCATGCCTTTCTTAACCCACTGAGTTAAACTAGTTCTGTTTTCCTGATCATGGGAGGAAGGTTATTTACTATGGAATGGGCAAGTTGCAAGTAGCTACACACTTGTCTCTCTTTCTCCCAGCTAAGTGGAGAGCATGTCGGACGACCAAGTACATATATATTTGTTCCCATTGATCAGTATGGCTTGAAGCTTCCATCACTGAAGTTTCTCGACCCAGTTGCCAGTGGTCAGTGTAGCCTTGCACAGAGGCAAAGTCGGCAGAGTCGGTGACTGGTGAGTGCTCACCTCACCCAGGAGCTCAAAACCAGCCCCTCCAAGGCACTGGGAGCCTTTCTGTAAATCGTGTAGACAATGAACTATATTGTATCATGGAAAAGAGACCATGAAGGTGCGTTATTCACATAGCTCAGTAGTTTGAAACTGAATACACATTTCTCTGGCTTGAGAGGCCTGGCAACAGGCAAAACCACTGGTCCCATGCACTTGTGAAGGGATACCTTCTGGGGTTGAAAGATGTTGTAGTACTTTTCACAGCCCTGTCTTTTCTTATAAAGGGATAAAATTGCTACTCGTGTGGCCTATTGTACATTCCTTTTAGTGTCTGGCTTTGGGTGGTAATAATTAGCCTGCGTAAGACCTGGCTTCCAGAGGTGTTTCAGATAAACATATGTGTGCCTTGTCCATCACTCGATGCTTTCCTCTGAAAACTGTGGTCCAAGGCTCAGATGCTCCTTTCATTGATATCCAGCATTCGAGGAGCCAAGCCCCATGTAGGCCTGAGCTGAGCTGTTTGTTGTAACTAACTACAACCTTCACAAGCTTGGGGAAAAGGAGGTTGGGGATTTATTCATTTAACAAACTTCCACAGGAAATGTGAGGCAGGAGGCAGATGGTGTCCATGCTGAGAAGCATTAGCCCCATGGTTATTAAGCATGGCTCTGTTCTGTTGATATTTTGCTGATCTGTGTGTGGCTGTAGACCAGGGGCCCAATCACAGTATCTGGCTCAGCTGGATGGAGGGAAGAGGTAAGCCAGCTTACCATTTCTGTTCTTCCGTTTTCAAGAAGGCAGTTTTCCAGACAATTGGAGGCCATCTCCAGTTCCTCTACTGCGTGGACACTTCCAGGACAAGTGCACTCCCACAGAGCTCTGCTCTGCCTCCCTTCAGAGTCCACATCCTGGGGTACAGGGCTCCACTGCCTTCCTGCTCCTCCTTCTGGGAGCACTGCTGAGAGAGTCATCTGATAAGTCAGGCAGATCCAAAGCAATAATCAGAGTGGAGAAATGGGAAATGAAGTCATTCTTAGGGCCCGCCTAAGGAGTCCAGTGAGGTATGACTTGAGGTGCCCTCTGGTCAGCAAGGGATCCACACCTCTGCAAAGTTAATTCTCATCTCCTGATGCCCTGCTTTGTCTCAGTATGCTAGGCCAGCATCTTAGGTTGATTAGAAGTCCCTTAATGTCTTGCAGATATTTTGAACAAATTTGCTCTGTTCCTATCGCCGTGATAACTTCTCCTTTATTCTGGGTTTTCAACAGGAGTCTGGGAGAATCAGTGGCTGACTACCATTTTAACATGAAAATCAAACATGGCCTGATTTGGTAAATTGTAAAAAGTCATCAGAGCTAAATAATAACCAGCATCTTGGGGAGACAGATGATCTGGAGCTGTGAAAAGGAAGTAAACAACCCACAGGTAGCAAGCAGCTCAGTTATAATGTTGGTCATAGCTGCTAGGCAGGGTACCCTAGAGCCTGTGGGAAACTTCAATTGAGATTACCACACGCTCTGCAAGTAGAAATAAATCTATTGTAACTAAGAAACTTGTCTTAAACTTTCAAGCTCAGTTTTTAGGAGAAAGCAGAAGAAATTCATTGTATTTACAAATTCATTGTATTTATCAAAGGCAACCAAAAAAAAATTGACGTAAACATTTCAAAACTCTAAGAGTACAAATTCCCAACAATGCAGCCTGTCTGGAATATAACAGCTGTCTTAAAACATAATTCTTATTACTGTAATCTTAACAACTTTCATCTGAAGAAGAAAAAAATAATCTGAAATTAATTCCTCACGGTGCCCCAGGCCAAGGGACAAGATAAATTTGCCAACCATTTCCTATATATCAGGGCGATGAAGCTTTTGAATCCTGTGAAATAGACATTAGCATTTTTATTATAATAATCTTGGGGATAAAGGCGTATGACATTTTATGGGCTTTCTTGGCACATACATTTGTAGTTTTGTGAATTGACATTCCCCTTTAAGAGAACAGTAAACAAACCTGTTTTTCATTTTTGGTTTGAGGCTCAAATGGAAAAAAAAAAAGTACAGCTTGGCTCAATTGCGGGCTGAGCAGAGGGTCTCTCATACAATTTCATGTTGCTCCTCTGGAGGAGGGAAGCATTGATTCTGGCAATAACAATTAATGTGATTTTCAAAAAGGACAGCACAGAAAGTTATTTAATGCATAAAATTAACATCTCCCCATCTAAAAGAATTCTCTGGCAAATAACTGGAAATATGTCAAAAGCAATGTACAGAGTCAATATTTACAACGTTGATTTGTAGCTGAAATGGCAGAATCAGTTCGCTCCCTTGAGAAGATTGGTGGGAAAGCTTGTCAAACAATGGCAGTGTGCCAACCATGACGATCCAGGTGAACACGGGGTGCTGAGGAGCCAAGGGTCCTGACACATTTGCCACCTATGAACTGTGAGGAGCCATCTCTGGCTGCACATTCTTCATGGTTATGTTTTCAGAACACTAATCCGATTCTAATGAGCCCTCCAGCATATTTAGTGGTTCATTAAGCGATATTAAATGAGATAGTTGTTTTAAAGCATAGGAGTTCTTAACTGAAACATTATCATGATCACTTTATCCAATTTGCTAACCTCATAAAAACACAGAGATAGAATTTTATTTCCAAATTAAAAGAAAATGATCAAATCACCTATATGAAACTCATGCGCACAGGCCCATTGTGCTGGTGGGTGGCCTCAAGTCTGGATATAAAATAGGGAAGAAAATTAAGCAGGCTAAAGCTCTAGATGTTAAACGATTAGAGTCCAACACCGAGGGAAGGTGAGACTGCGAATCAGTTTCTGAGGGTCTTCTATCTCTTCAGAAATCCTAACTCTGTTAGTTATCACAAAGCAAACAAACAAGACATTCGTGATGAATCTCCAAACCAGACACAGTTACAGGAGGAATGGATTTATTGAAACTACAGACCCAAGGGAAGTTCCATAACGGTGAAACAGGTTGAACCCCTTTCACAGGTCAAAGCAGAGAGAGAAACCAATCACCACACACAACAAACAGGCAAAGGGGGAGGAGTGAAATTTCTTTCCCTTTATATAGCTTTAGGTTGGGGTCTTGCAATCCTATCCCGGACTTGTTGGCCGCCTGAGTCTCTGGAATTTCCTTCCTGCACTGCCCTCCTAGGAAGGGATGTTCATTTCTAGCTCCCCTGAGCTTCCTTATATCCTGCCCCCTACTGAGAGGACTGCTTCCTGTGAACAAACTCAGAGACCCACCCAAGATGACTAAAAAGGTCAAGTTGGCAACAAAACCTAACCCTCACAATTTGGAAACAAGCCATTCTTATTGGTGGGTTTCTCATCTCCAAAGATTTGAGTACATGGAGAGAGGAAAGCAGAGTGAAGCTACTTATCTATGCATCCAGCATGCTGTTCTGAGGAGAGAAGTGACAGACTCCTGGCAACTCATCTCACTGGAACTAATAGCTTAATCACAACATCCAGATAAAAGTGGAGCATGTGAGGTCATGTACTTTATCATAAGAAAATTGTGAAGACTCAGTTGGATGCGTTAAGGGTATTTGTTTGTTATCAGTGGTGATGGTGACAACATGATTCCACTTCAGAAAGCTGAAAGCCAGATGGAACGTATGGTGGAAATGCTGTGGGCGCTATGGAAGAGGAGAGAAAGAAAAATCATCTTTATAAAATGATGATCATTTCTCATAATTTTATCAGAACTCCTTTATTATAAATGTTATTGAAATGATATTCCACATTTCAAAATTCTGCTGGGAAGTCATAGAAAAATAATATTCTAGTTATCAATAAAATAGTGCTGATTTCTATGCCCATGAACCAGCTGTGGGTGTGATGGCCGGTAGGTGCTCTGGAGACAGTTGGAGGCAAAGTTGGTGTGTGCGTTCTGGACAAAGACAAAGACGCTTCTACAGATTATTAGGCCAGAACTGCCAACTGCCACTGCCTCATATCTCCCTATTAAGTTTCTTTTTTTCCATCCATAATGAGTACCAGCTTGTGCCACACACACATGGTTCTTGTTCAGTGATTTTAGATAAGACTGAGAGCCTATGGGTCCATGGAGAATTAAAAAATAAATAAACAGACACTGGGGTTACCCAACACAATCCAGAGACTCTTAAGACCTCAACAATAAAGCCGACCTGAAATAGGAAAACACCCAGGATCATCACCCCGTCAGCAACAACACACAAAGAAAAAAAATGGCTACTGTTGTTTTAATTAAAAAAAGAAAAAGGAACAGGAACAGGTTTGCTGGTCTTGTGGTGCCAGGAGTGGAGAGCAGAGAGCGTTCTAAGGTCCACGGGCTGGGCTGGGCAGAGGCACCTGTGGGTCGCCAATCCCAGGCGGTGGCTGGAGGCATGTCCAGCCAGCTAGCACTGGGGTGAGGACTGCTCTTGGGACTGCTCTGTGTCACAGCTCTGTGGGAGGCTCCTGAGGCTGGCACTTGGGCGCTTGCCCACTCCACATCAGCAGCACAGAGGTGACCGTGGTGGCTGGACGGCAGTGGGGACCTGAAACTGGGCACCCATGGAGGCATATCTGTGGGCCTGAGAGCCCACAGAAGTGTCATAGCTCTGTCTGTGTTCAGCTCTGGAAGCATGGCTTCCTAGGGGAAACATGGTTCCCCATGTGTTACAGCGGAGTAATGGGCAAAGACCCAGGAAAAAGCATCCATGGCAAACAATCCCATGATAAGAAATCCCCATTTATTATAGCAGCATCGTGGGTTAAATAGAAATTGAGGAGGAGGGAGGGAAAGAAATGGACAATGGAGATTGGCAGAAATCAGCAACCTGTGAATACCTGCTTTGCATGTGGACGTGAGCTTGGGCACGGATCAGATGGTGGGGGCAGAGGAACTGCCACCTTCCAGGCACAGCTGGGGTGCGAACCTGGGTCCATGTGGCTTGCTTTGGGGGTTGGGAGTCTCGGAGTTGAGGGTGGAGATAGGGATATGCCTACCTGCGTTAGCCACCTGGGTTTCTGACCTCTACTTCAACACCCTCTTAACCCTTTGTCCTCCGTGCCCTCCTTAAGCAATACCAACAGGCTACTTCTCATGCAATCCATATACCCCTATCCCATGGACTAGTCTAGCAAGCCCACTGAGTGGCCCCAGTGGGTTGGAGACAGGGAGGAGGGAATTGGGGAGTAAAAAACTTGCTCATATGTATCTAATTATTTTTTTTAAATATTTTATATATTCATTTTCAAGCAGAGAGATACAGAGAGAAAGAGAGAGAGAGAGAGAGAGAGAGAGAGAGAGAGAGAGAGAGAGAGAGAGA
>PVHP010017925.1:0-33750 GCA_004024765.1 Zapus hudsonius | reverse complement strand
TCCAAACAGAAGGTTTATTAATTAGTCAGGGTTCTCTAAGGAAACAGAGTTGATAGAATGGATTGCATTAAAAGGGAATTTATTGGGGTAGTTTACAACATTCCAAGAATAGCAGTATGCAGGACCACAGGTGAAGAAACCAGTAGCTCTTCAGTCCATGTGGCTGGATACTTCAGTCCCAATCCAAAACTGAAGGCCTGATAGCTCCCTGGGGAATGGCTGCTCTTCAGTCCACAATGTTAAGCTCATGAAACTGGGTTCAAATGTCCAAGAAGAGTAGGAGAGCATGATGTGAGTGCAAGTCTTGAACAAGCACCAGCAGTCAAGTGGAGGAAGGAAGAAGAACTTCCCTTCTCAAGCTTCCTTATATTTAGTCCCCTTCTGAAAGCCCTAACCACTGGGGAAATGGCTCACTCTGAAGGGGCCTCCTTGCTTCTCCAAAATTCCAAAAGAATTTTATCAATCCTTTCTGCAGGCAAGCTCAGAGACCCAACCAAGATTACTATAGATTATTACATGTATTAGTCAGGGTTCTCTAGAGGAATCAGAGTTTATAGAATGGATTGTAGTAAAAGGGAGTTTATTGGGGTAGCTTACAACAGTCCAAAAATAGCAGTCTGCAGGCTCACAGGTGAAGAAAACAGTGACTGTTCAGTCCATGTGGCTGGAGGCCTCAGCAGTTCCAATCCAGCCCAGAAGGCTTGATGGCTCCCTGGGGAGCAGCTGCTCATCAGTCCATGTTGTGAGCCTAGGAAACTGGGTTTCAATGTCCAGGAAGCATAGGAGAGCAGGGTGAGAGTGCAAGTCATGAGCAAGCACCAGCAGCCTACAGGCAGGGAGCAAAGGAGAGAATTTCTTCCCCTTTATATAGCCTTAGGGTGGGGTCTTGCAACCCTTCCCCAGACTTAATGGCTTCTTGAGTCTCTGGAATTTCCTTCCTGCACTGCCCACACAGAAAAGGATGTTTAGTTCTAGCTTCTTTGAGCTTCTTTATATCCTGCTCCCTACTGAGAGGCTGCCTACATGTAAGCATCCTCAGAGACCTACCCATGATAACTAAAAAGAACAAGTTAACACAAAACATAACCATCACATTACATGAGTCAAATTGAAAAATAAACTTACCCATCACAAGTCCACATCAATATTACTGTGAGTTATTACATAGGTCAATTTGACAAATAAATTTAATCATCAGAAGTCCAACCCTGGTCAACTGGACATTAAATCATATCTCCTTACATCTCCATTTTTAAATGAAGACAGTAATATCATGATTCTGCCTAATATGATATGAATATCCCATGAACAACCAGAAATAAATAATCATGCTCAAACTAAGGCAGGTCCCTGAGGAATGCTTTGTCTAATATATGTTAATATAAATTCAACAATGATTAATGATATAATCTCAATTAATATTAATTACATAATAGAGGAAAAACAAAAATAGTGGTATGAGTGATGGTTAGGTTTTGTTTTCAAATTACATCTTTTCAATTCTCTTGGGTGGGTCTCTGAGAATGTTTACAGGAAGGAAGCCTTTCAGCAAGGGGCAGGATGTAAAGAAGCTCAAAGAAGCTGGAAGTAAACATCCTTTCCTGTTGGGGCAGTGCTGGAAGGAAATTCCAGAGACTCAGGAAGCCATTAAGTCTGGGATAGGGTTGCAAGACCCCACCCTAAGCATATATAAAGGAGAAGAAGTTCTCTTTGGCCCTCCTGCCTGTTTGCTGTTCTGTGTGTGTGGTATTGGTAATGGGTTTTTCTCTCTGCTCTGACCTGTGAAAGAGGGCCAGCCTCTTTTGCCGTGATGGAACTTCCCCGCAATCCGTAGTTTCAATAAATACTTTCCTCCCCCAAATTGTGCCTGGTTTGAAGATTCATGCCAATGTCATGTGGCTAACTATGACAGTATACATGTGGGCAAATATTCTTAGCAAGTAATACACAACAAATTATAAGAAAACACTCATGAAAATTATGACCCTTGTTTTTGTAACTGGTCATTTGGCCTTAGTTGGTATTTGTAACTACCTTCTTCTACTACCCATTCTGTATTTCTTCCACCTTCAGCAAGTACCTCTGCAGGTCTTGGTCCTTTACCTGCAGGGGTGAATCATACTCTCATTCCTGATGGATCTGGGCCATTTTTCACACTGCCTTGATTGTGGTGTTGTAGTTTCCAGTTGACTTTGATAACAGGGTTTGGTAACTCCAAGAGGCACCCTACAGAGTCTCCTGCACTCCAGTATACTCTTACTTGCCTCCATTGTGGAGGAGCAGTCCAATGTCTCCCTGATAGTATGGATCAATCACTCCTGCTGACATTATAACTCCTTTCTTGGCCTGTTAATGAGAGAACATCAGGAGCCTAAAGTAGCCAGCGGGGAGTATTAGCTTCCAGTTCAATGGAATATTCTCTGTGCCTCCTGGCAGAAGCACTTCCCCTTCTGGAACCAAGACTTCTAGGCCAGTGAAGATAAGATTGCAAGAACAGGAATTAAAAAATTCGCTAATTGGTCATTTGGGGTGATGGTAAGTGGTACCATTCCAATACCTCTTGATTCCTGGACCCATGGATACAGGATATAGGAGAAACAGTACCACATATAGGACACTGGTTAAGAACATATACAGCCTGTTGTCGAAAACTACCCCAGCCTTCCAGACAAGTGCCACATATTTGGTGCCATAAATGGTTCTTTAAAAGGCCACTCCAGTGTCATGGGAACCTGTGCAGGGTTGCTTTACATAAAGATGGTTTGGTGTGAGCAGATGGAGATGGCACAGAATAAAAGATATTTGGTCCAAAACTGCTACCTATTCACCTGCATTTGTTTGAGAGATTACAGCCATTGAGATTAGGCCAGGTGATCTGCATTGGAAGAACAAGGAGAATGCAGTTTCTTTGAAGTAAGGTGCCTGAATGCTTTGTTCCCCCTGGATTAGCAAGTTGGTAGCTGGCCTATTTCTATGGAATATAATAAATGCAAGAAGATAGGGTCATTGGATTTGCAACACAGTTTTGTTTTTGAGGAATGGCCATTGGCAATGTGTAGCAGGTGTGCTAGTTTGCCTGCATGGAGGCTGATGGAGCCATGAGGATAAACTGTGGGTTGCAATGGAGACGCAATATGTTGCGAGGACTATGGATGTCTGCAAAGGCAAGCTGACAACATTGGATGAAGTTTTCCCAGACTGTGAGTAGCCAAGCTGGAGTGGCAGAATTGAATCTCCAAGAGACTTGTTTTTGGTTATAATCATTGAACTTGGAATTAGAGATTGATTGTGCTCTGCTTCTTTTAAATATTGTATTGGTTCAATCTGTTTTCAATGCCTCATGTTATGATGTGCAGTGTGAATATTCTATGACATCACAGATTTATTTTTGGTATTATGGCTCAGTTGAAAGCTGTAGGGACTTGGTATTTGAGATGAACACATTGTATTTACATCACATATGGTTATTAGTTTTTGGGGGCCAGGGGTGGACTGTCATGGTTTGATCCACATGTCACCAACAAATTAATGTTTGTGTTCTGATTGATTGATCCCCAGCTGATGGCAGTCAGGGTTTTACAACCTCGATGGAGCTGTGTTGTTGGGGGTGGGCTCATGGGGGTTATAAGACAGATTCCCCTTGCCTGTATTTGTCATACCTTCCTATCATTGTTTGCAGTGCTATGATGAAATGATGTCCATCCCTCTGCTATTGCCATTGTTTTCCCTGCCATGATGTTGTTTCCCCTCAAGTCTGTAAGCCAAATAATCCCATTCTTCCACAAGCCACTTTTGTTTGGGTTCTTTCTGTGCAGCATTAGAGAAAGCTGACTGTAACAGAAGGTCAGCAGAAAAATAACAGAGCTCAACACCGTAGGTCAACTGGACCTAACAGACATTTATAGAACATTCAATTCCATGGCTACAGAATATACATTCTTCTCAGCAGCCTGTTGAACATTGTCCAAAATAGACCACATATTACAACATAATACATGTCTTAACAAATTCAGAAAGACTAATGTAGTCCTCTGCATCATATCAAACCATAATGGGTTAGAGTTAGAAATTTACAGTGTGAGCAGCAGCAAAAAGTATATCAACTATTGGTGACTAAATAATATGATATAAAAGAATGAATGGGTGATTCCAGAAATCAAAAAGGATATGGAAAATTTCCTTGAAGTGAATGAAACTGAAAACACAACATACAAAACATATGGGACATAATAACTGCAGTCCTAAGGGGTAAATTTATGAGTCTAAATGCTTTCATTACAAAGACAGAGAGATCTCACATCAATCACCTAATCACTCACCTAAAGACATTGGAAAACCTTGAACAATAAGTCCCAGGGAGTTCAAGGCCAAAAAAACAATTAAGATCAAACCTGAGATTACTGAATTAGAAAAAAGGAAAGCAATTATAAAAATAGATAAAACAAAGTGCTGGCTCTTGGGAAAAAATAATCAAAATTAACCAACCCTTGGCTTATCTAATTACATGAAGAAAAGAGAAGGCCCAAATCAACAAAATCAGAGAAAAAAAGGGAAAGATCACAATAGACCCCAGTGACATTGTGTTGCAGTCAACTTTGTAGTTGCTGCGCAAAGAACCCGAGCAAAGCGGCTTGTGGAGGAATGGGTTTATTTGGCTTACGGACCAAAACCTATCGAACACAATGAAGGTTGTCCTAAGGGAAAAACTCAGCTCTAAATACCTTCATAATAAAGACAGGGGGATCTCAACCTAATTACCTAACCACCCACCTAAAGGCATTGGAAAAACTATAACTATCCAACCCTAGGAGCTCAAGGCGACAAAGAAATAATTAGGATCAGACCTTAGATAAATGAAAAGAAATGAAGAAAACAAATAGGAGATAGATGAATCAAAGAGCTGGCTTTTTGAAAAAAAATAGATAGGATTGACAAACCCTTTTGCCTATCTAATTAAAACAAAAGAGAAGTCCCAAACCAACAAAATCAGAAATGATAAAGGAGAGATCACAACAGGCCCCAATGAAATTGAAAGAATCATCAGGTCATACTTTGAAAGCCTCTACTCCATAATATTGGAGAACCTGGAAGACATGCATAAAATCCTGGACACCTACAATCTACCAAACTTAAACCAGAGGAGATAAAGCACCTAAATAAACCTATCTCATCCATGGAGATTGAAAATGCAATTAAAAAATACCCCAAAAGGAAAAGAACAGGACCAGATGGATTCTCAGCTGAATTCTACCAAGCATTCATCAAAAAACTAAATTCACTCCTTCTGATGCTTTTTGGGTTATAAGAAAACAGGGAATCCTTCCAAACTTCTTCTATGAAGTTAGTATCACCCTAAAGTCAAAACCAGATAAAGAACAAGAAAGGAAAACTGCAGATCAATATCCTTGATGAAAATTACAAGCCAAAATCATGAAAATAATCCTCACAAACCAAATAAAACAGCACATCAGAAATATTATCCACTTAGACCAGGTAGGGTTCATCCCAGCGATGCAGTGGTGGTTCAACATGCAGAAGTAGATCAATGTAATCCACCACATTAATAGACTCAACCACAAGAACCACATTGTCATCTCAATTTACACAGTGAAAATCTGCAACAAAATTCAATACCACTTCATGATCAAAATGTTGGAGGAGATGGGCATTGAAGGCCAATTTCTCAACATAATAGAGTCAATATACAGAACTACTAAAGTCCAAATCATACTCAATAAGGAAAGATTCAAGGATTTCCCACTAGAATCAGAAATAAGACAGGGTTGTCTACTCTCATCACTGCAGTTCAACCTAGTACTTAAACATATAGCCCAAGCAATAAGATGGGAGAAAGGTATTAATGAGATACAAATTCAAAAGGAAGAAATGAAACTATCCCTTTTTACAGATGATATGCCCCTATATATAACAGACCAAAAGAATATTACCAGTAAACTCCTAAAAGTCATACATACCTTCAACAAACTGGAAGGGTAGAAAATTAACACACAAAAATCAGTAGTCTTCTTTTATGCAGATGATATGCATACAGAAATAGAAATCACAGAGACTGTCCCTTTTTCAATAGGTAAAAAAATCAAATATGTTGATATATCACTAAGCATGGATATGAAAGACTTGTATAATAAAAACATTAAAATGCTCAAGAAGGAAATATAGGAGGATGTGAAAAAAATGCAAAGATATCCCATGTTCTTGGATAGGTAAATTAATATAGTAAAAATGGCAATTTTTCCAAAAGCAATATACAGATTCAATGCCATGCCAAAAAATATGATCTTTATTCTTTAGAGACATAGAAAAAAAATCTCAAAATTTATTTGGAATGGCAAAATGCCTCAGATAGCCAAATCTATCCTTAGTAAAAACAAAAACAAACAAACAAAAAAAAAACCACTTTGTTAGGTGGTATCACGATTCCTGTTCTAAAGATATACTACAATGCAATAGTAACAAAATCAGCATGGTACTGGATTAAAAACAGACAGAGAGACAAATGGAACAGAAATGAAGACCATTCTCTTAGTTCAAGTAAGTATAGTTACTTGACCTTTGACATAAGTGCCAACAATGTTCACTGGTTTAAAATTAGCATATTCATCAAATAGTGATGGACAAATTGGATAAATACTTGCAAGAAAATAAAACTAGACCCTCTCCTCTCTTCATTCACAAAAATCAACTCCAAATCGATCAAAGACATCAATATCAGACCTGAAACTCAGAAAAGCCTGGAAGAAAAAATTGGGAGAATGCTCTATGTGATAGGAATAGGGAAAAAATTCCTGAACAAATGTCAGATAGCCTAGGAAGTACAACAATCCCTTAACAAATGGGAGCTCATCAAGCTAAAAAGCTTCTGTTCAGACAAGGATACCAATCTCAAAGCCAATAGACTAAAATCAAACTGGGAATTAATCCTTGACAGCTACCACATGGATAGAACTCTAATATCTAGAATGTACAAGAAAAACAACAAAAAAAATTTAAAAAAAGTATCAAACAGACCTTTCACAAAATTTGTAACTGAACTCAACAGATGATTCACAGAGAAAGAAATACAATTGGCCAACTCCCATTTGAGAAAATGATCAATGTCCTTAATCATCAGAGAAATGCAAATCAAAACTACAATGAGATTCCAACTTACTCTAGTCAGAATGGCAATCAATAAAAAAATCTGCCAATAATAGATGCTGGCAAGGTTATGGGGGAAAATGGTCCCTATTCACTGCTGTTGGGAAGGCAAATTTGTACAACCACTTTGGAATGCCATCTGGAGAATTCTAAACAGGATGGATCTAGATAGAGCTAACAGCAGAACCAGCCTTAACTCTACTGAGTAACCTAAGTTTGTTTGCCAAAGCACAGAGACATTCACTCAACCATGTTTATAGCAGCTCAATTTATAATAGTAAAGAATTGGAATAAACACAAATGTCCATACATCACTGGACAAATGGATATCAAAGTTGTGGAACATATACACTATGGAATTCTAGGCAGCTTAAAGGAAAAATGAAAATTAAAGAAAAGTGGTTGGACCTGGAGCAGATCATACTTAGCAACCACACGTGTGAGTAGAGAGCCAAATGCTGCATACTCTCCCTACTATGTGGTTCCTACCTAGGATAAGCCTGAATAATAAGAAAACCTGTCAATGAATGGAGAGACTCTAAAAGGCGATGGAAAATATTGGTGGGAGGGAATGGGAGGGTGCAGGTACACTAACAAACTAAACTAAAAAAGAATTGACATCATAAAACGCTAGCTTTTATATAGTAAGCTCCTGAGGAAGCTTGGGCCACCAACTGCTATTAGGGGTATTGAATAGTATGAGAGAAAGCCTAATCTAAAAAATAATTGCTCAGGCCTGCATCTCCCTATCCCAGTCATTGGTTCCTTCCCACACTGAGCTGTTGATCAAAGGGACTCAGGAGGTCCCCAAAATATGACAAACTTCCATCAAAGCTCTTGAATAAATGACCCGAGACTAAGGTAAAACCCTATTGCTGAAGAAATCACAGAGTGTCATCAAACAACACAGAGAGATCGTTCTATATCCAGAATGGTAACCAGCTTCTGGATGGTAGCATGTATAGCACTGGAAGGTGTGGCATGATCTGCCAGGGGAAATTGGTCAATGACATTTTGATAAAGCAGAGACCAATGATATATAATATAGAAAATTGTTACAAGAATGCTGAAGACACAACTTTATGGAAGAAAACAGCAAGTCAAGACATGCTCATCTGTGCAATATTGGTGCTAAAGCTATGAGGGTGAGAAATGGCTTACTAATTGGTTAGAGGTCCATTTAGTGACAAAGAACCCTTAACTAAAACTGGGATCCCTGGAAAAATCCTATGGCAACCAAGAACCTGGGATCCTAGGGGAAATAACCACTACCAGAGACCTACAGAAAGACTACACCTTTTAGAATCTAGCCAGAATAGCAAAGTTTGTCTCATTTAACCTATACTGATCTCAGTCTCCCATGGAGACTGTATTTTTCAGAAAGCAGTGAGAGAGCCAGAAACAACTCAATTCCACCAACAAGATATTGGATGATGTCTGACATCCTGGCAGGAGACAAACCTACCCTGTTCTTCACAGAGGGCCTAAGTGAAACCTATGAGAAAGTGACCAGACAAACAGGAGACCAATCACCACAGCAAGTCTAATAACCCACGAAAGGTGAATGGAGACAGACAACAATGATACCCAACACAACCCAGGGCAATGGTCCAGAGATCCTCAATGTTCCTTAACATCTCCATAATAAATCAGACTTTAAAATCATGCACAATCAGTCAGGAAGCTGAGCAGATGATGGGACAGAAAGAATGTAGGATCCCTGGTAGGAGAGACTATTCAGTCATCAACCCCTCAGGAACCACCCACAAAGAGAAAAGACAAAAGGAAAACTGGCTACCTTTGGTGCAGTTCAAACCCCCAAACCTATGAACAGATCCAGAATGAGCACCAAGGAAGGACCCCCAGGGATTAGAGGATAGAGAGGAAGAAATTGAGGACACCTTCATTAGAGTGGCTCATACAATGTATATATTCTTAGTCATAATAAAGATATTAATCAAAAGAAAAAATAATAAAATATATAGAGAAGATCTCAAAAAAATTGGAAACTTAGGCAGATTACCTGTTCATAATGGGCTCACAATGGTCCCTTCTGCAGTTCTTTTGACTTCCAGTGAACTGAGAATTCCTAATTGCCTACAGTAGAATTACTCAATTTAAATATGCACCCAAGTAAAGGTAAGTGTATACTATTTTAATAGCCATACATTTAAAGAGCAAAGGGAAACAGGAAAAATTAAGCAAAGTTATTCTATGAGTCTAAATGCCCAACTGATTTTCATGCATTTAAATACTTTGTCCCTAGGTAGTAGAGCTATTTTGAAAGGTTAGGAAATCTTTAGGGTCCAAAGCATTGCTGGCGGCCCTAGGGTCGTGGGGCAGCCTTGTGGGTTAAGCTCTGGACCCACTTCTGGACATCTCTGTGCTTCATGTTTCATCAAGACAAAACAAATCACAAGTTCCTGACAGAAAGAGAGCCAACTTCCATGTGTCACCACCATTGTACCATGAGTGAAAATAAACCTCTCTGTTAAATTGGTTCTTCCAGGCTTCTTGTCACCATTAAATGAAAAGTTTCTAATACAGTTAGTAAAATATTTTCAGCCAAATAGACCATAAATATTATTTCAAGAAATAACTAATAAAAGAAATGACTGGGTCTGGGGAGATAGCTCAGTGGCCAAAGGTTTGCCTTGTAAGCATGAAGATCTGAGTGAGATCCACAGTACCCATGTAAAAATGTCAGGGATGGTGAAGTGAGATTATAATCCCAACACTGAGGAGGTGAAGACAAGAAGATCCTTGGCACTCACTGGCCATCCAGTCTAGCTTTATAGGTGAGGTCCAGACCAATGAGAATCCCTATTTATATTATTGTTGTTTTAAGAACTGTGTGAGGTTGAAAATATGTCATATAATATCCTGGTGAGGTGTATGTACAAACATATGCTGAAATGGAAAACAAAAATTCTTGGAAAAACATAAAAAGTATGTACACTTCTCTTTTTTTCTGGCCAGTACAAAGAAAAACTTTCTGTTGCTAATGGACATTACCTTCCTAACAGATATGAGAACACCCTGGACACAGTGAACTTTATGCCCCACAAATAACCAAAGGTGAAAAAGACTATGTTCCCTTTTCTTTCCAAAAGAAATATGGACATGGCAGCTCTGTACCAGCTTAATTCAGGCCTCTAGGATCTCCCTCTGGACAAGTTAATCCAGGCTGGCATGCATTCCTTCCTGTCTATGTGAGACAGGTGGAGCACTGACCAGGAAATAAAGGAGCAAGCTGGAGCTAGGGAGATGGCATGGCAGGGAAGAGGACTTGCTGCACAAGCAGGAGGACCTGAGGTCAATACTCAGCTCCCATGAAGACACGTATCTATAACCCCAAGGATGAATGAGGCAATGACAGCAGGATTTATGGGGCTCTATGATCATCTAGTCTAATCAGAAAAATGGGAATCTCAATGTAGAATAACTTCCTAAATAAAGTGGAAAAATGATAAAGGAGCACACCTAAGATCTTCTCTGGTATTGTTCACACACACAAGGACATATGCACACCCCAAACACCCAAACAGACAACACCACACATTCTAAACACATATATACCAAAAAAGATAAGTAAGTAAAGGTGAATATCCAAAGCAAAAACATGTGGGACTATCCATCTTTTCTAATTCTTATATCTCTTTCTTGGGTAGACATGGCTTGTTAGGTGTGTTTTTCCTAGGAGTCCAAGAAGCAACATAACTTCTTACTTAAACATAATTTATGTATAATAACTCCTGGAAATAAGGTTGAAGAATGATAAAGGAGGACACCTAAGGTCGTCTCTGGTATTGTTCACACTCACAGAGACATATTCACACCTCAAACACCAAAACAGGCACCACACATTCTAAACACATATATACCGAAAAAACACAAGTAATAGGTGAATTGATTTTTACATACAAGGAGAGATATATCTCGTATCATTTCTATTTGTGATAATACAGTTTTTACTGTACCCCATTTTAGTTTCTGTCTTTTCTCCATGATATATACTTTTTACAACTATGAAAAAAATATGTGTTTATCGCTGTGTGGAATTTTTTATTATTTCTTGGTCATCTATTCTACTTCACTGCATCAATGAAATAAATAATCTAATTAAATAAATGCACACTACTCAAGAGAAGAACCATGAATTATCAATAAGTACTTGAAAAAGTGTATGGCACCCTGGCAATCCTGGACATGTACACTGCTAATCCAGGAACATTCTTTTTTTTTCTTTTTTTAAATTTATTTATTCATTTCAAGCAGAGATACAGAGAGAGAGAGAGAGAGAGAGAGAGAGAGAGAGAGAGAGAGAGAGAGAGAGAGAGAATGCACCAGGGCCACCACCCTGTGGGTCTGGCCCATGTGGGACCTGGGAAATTGAACCCAGGGCCTTAGGCACTAGAGGCAAGTGCCTAACTGCTGAGCCATCTCTCCAGCCCCCTAATCCAGGAACAGTCTAATCTGATATTAACAGACAAACAAAACTATTTTTTCTCACCTATCTGTGCTTCAAGCTGCATGCTTTCCTTTCTCATAGAAAAATAAACAAGATGACAGTGGAGGAAAATAAAAGGGTAATGATTAAGATTGACTGGACTCTGCAAGTGCCCCAATGGCCTCTCATTACATATAAATAGAAATCACCGTGTTCATGACACCAACTCTTACAGCATGTCTCCTCTTCATCTTCTCTACAAGATCCACACATGGGCCCTGTTCCTGGTTGTCTACCTGTTCCTGGAGACCTGCATGGGACAGCCATATGGTAAGGTCCCCCTTTCAGTACCCACAGAGCATCTTCCTGGGAAGGTGCTTCCATCAACCCAGGAAACCATACTGTGCTCCAAGAGATCATGGCTCTGTAAAATTGGGTCACATTTAGGACATCCTCTCTTAGGACACTTTTGGGTTTATAGCATGTGTGGTCATGAAGACAATTTACAAGGATGCTGGGGATCAATCTCTGGCTCTCTCAAGCCCTTATGTTGCACAGCAAGTGTTAATACCCACTGATCCATTTTCCACTCCTGGGATTCAATCTCTTTGAAAACAGTAAAGCCTTTTGTTGCACACAGAAAATGGACGTGAGTCCTCTAGTAGCACACAGGGGAAACAAGTACCAAGATATAGATATTAACAAATCCATAGATTTTTGATGAAAAAATGTCACCTACAAATCATGGATATTTCTCTATGAAAGGATCATAGACCAAGGGATGTGGGGGAGGGGCAAAATACATAAACATGAGTTAGAATCTACCATTTGGTTGAATAAGTAGAATTTAGGTGACCCTCAGTTTAAGCCTGCAGAAAAGTATGTCTAAAACTAAGCTGTGTGAGATAAGTCAATCATCATTGTAAGCCTGGGCTCATGAATGTGATGAATGCATGATAATTTAGAGAATTGTATCCTTCTCCTAAGTGTATTGATGGATTCAGAGATGATTCTGTAAAATAAGTATAGAGTACATCTTGCGCTGAAGTAGACTCTGCAACAAAGTAATGCCCTGTCCACACACCACCATGGAGATGTACTGGGAAGCCATAGAGAAGGAAAATTTTCTGTGGCATCCCAGGTCCTACACTCAGTAGGTGACATAGACTTGCTATTTTTTCTGCCTTTCATGCTTCTATGCTTGTACCCTGTTAGATAAGTGTGCCTTGGCTGGACACTTGTAGGGGACCTTTCCTAGTGAAAGTGTGGAACTTTAATTATCTCCCCACACTTGGCCTCCAATGAGTTCTCTGCCCCTCTGTGCAAGGATGCTGCAGCCTTTGACTTCATGTGACTTTGTGTTTCTGCTTCTTATGCCATTGCAGTGTAGGTCCAATTTCATTTAGAATGAAAGCTGAACCAGCAAATGAACATGGAGTTTTAATGGAAGTAAAAGTCATAAACAATGTGGATAAGTGCATGGTGGTAAGTGAGGAATTGGGAGTTAGGGTTAAAACAGGATGAAAATAGAAATATAATGATAAGGTGTGATTTCTTAATTTTGTATGAAACAAATACCATTGTACCAAGTGTTACCCCTTAGGAGCTTTGGTTTACATTAGACATAAACTCAGAAACCTGGTTTAAAATACATTTACAAGTTGTGAATTCTATTCAAATAATGAAGAAATGATGTTATGAAAGAAATTAATGCATTCCAATATGGGGCTAGGACTCTTCAATTCATGAGGGGACAAAAGGGGTGAGAAAAGCAATGAAAATGGGGTCAAAGAATATAAGGCTGAGGCATGGGGATCAGGAAACACTATTGGAATAATGATCCCACTTCCACCCCAGTCCCTGCCACAGGCCCACACAATAATGAGGTAAGAAAGACATCTCAATGGACGGTGGTAGGTTTAAGAAGAACTAATATGCTATAATTATGATTTCTCTCAGAATTGAGAGACTGGCCACTAGATAATCCCAAGTATACTGTTATGATTACAAATTTTTTTCCAATAACTCTCTTATCTTCCTCATATCAGAAAATCATTTTCTTATTAAAATGAGACAACACCCCTTCACAAACTACCTCAGTTTTTGTCAAAATGTCCAATTCAGTCACAGTTGCTGTAGGCTTTAAGAAAACAAGGGCAATCACAATGGAAATTTTTGGACATTCTAAAAACCCTAAGAGAAATACAAATAGTCCTTCATTTTTCAACTTATTTATATTTGATAATTATAAACACTGTATGAAATATTCTTGTCATGGTACACTATTTACCTCCTCCCTACCCCAACCTGCTGATATGTTTTTAAGTAAAATGCTGTTGAAATAGTATTAGGATAACTTTCAGGCAGATAGTCTATAATCACATATACAGCAGACAACTTCTCCCAGTTACAGAAACTCAGTCATTTCTAACACTAATATAAAGTTTTATAACTATACTGGCTGAGTAAAACCAGAAGCTAAATATTAGTGAGCCAAGTGTGTTCAAACCCAGTGTTTGTTTTTTGCACAATAAACATGGTTCTCTACCAGCTAAAATTCACAAAGCACAAAAGCTTATAAACTCATAAAAAGATGACAGGTAACAACACTGCCAACTCAGAAAGCAAAAACAACAGCTGGGGAACACATACCATGTCACAAGCTGATAACACAAAGCATAATATTTGGCAACAAGTGAGCTTGTTTGGTCATTCTGGTTGTTGCTTCACTACCCAGAGATGAAAAACTGATGTGGATCCAATCATCATACCTTTCTTGGTTCCCAAGAAAACTAATATAATTTTCTATTGACTGATTCTGAGAGCCTCAGCCCTGGGTTGCATTAAGACTGAGAGATGCCCAGCAATGAGTGTTGTATTTCCTTGGTGTTATAGTCAGCCACACACTGCTGGGATGAATCTCCACATGAGGCACAGTTTGGGGAAGAAAGTATTTACTGAAAGTGGCTGGGCCCCTTTCATAAATCCAAGCAGAGTGGGAAACCCATCACCAGAACCTCTAAGTCAAGCAAACACACTCCAACTAACTACCAAACAGCAGGAATTCCAGACTTGAGCTCATACTGCTCTTTACATTTTTATAGCTGGAATTTCACACCCACCCTAGAATCACCTTAGGGCTAGGGCCTAGGATTCACCATAGGTGAAACTTCCACCAGCCAGAAAGCTGGAGAAAACATATAATACACCTTTGAATCTATTGGCAGACATTTAATCAACCTATCACACTTGGCCATTCCACTACTGAAGTAAGAATCCAGAGAACCATTTCACAAATTAAATAATGAGCTAAATGCCAGCCAGACCCTGACACCTGCCTTCAGAATTTCACTACATAAGACAGAAACACAAGTGACATCTGCAACTTCCTCAAAGAAATGTTTTAAATATTAGTCATGCACTATTGCCAAGGAAAACATTGTTGCCTTCTTTTTGTAATGTACATAAAATCTAAATTTGAAACATAAAGATAATTACAGATCAGCTATATTTATATAAGGATATTTATATATATCCTTATATCTATATAAGGAAATAGATCATACAGTAAAATGTTTGACATGCCAACATGCAGACTGTATTTGATCTCTAGAAATATTTTTTTTAAAAAAATATTCAAATATGGTGGCAGTTCATATACTTAGCACTGCGGAGGTACTCAGGTAAATCCCTCAGTCTCACTGGGTAGTCAGTCTAGCCTACCTGGAATTCTCAAAACCATTCAGAAATCCTGTCACCAAAAAGGTAGACAGAATTCCCCAGGAAATATACCTAAGCCTGTAGTCCACATGGACAGACATGCTCATTTATCTATGCACACACATGCACACATGCACTTAGACATTTTTAAAGACATTAAATTAAGAAATTACATAGTTGTTGGGGTGTGGCATGAAAGAAAGTAAGAAAACCCTTTCAATTCACATACCTGAATAACTATTATTAATTGTTAGTTGCCCCAGCATGCCTTGACTACATCTACACTTATTAACCCTCCCTTTCTTTCTTCTCTTCAGGCAGAAATCAGTATTTATAACTGTAACTCAACCACTGAGATCCTTAATGGTAAAAGAAAATATACTGCCTGCATCTGTGAGAAAAACTACTTCTACTGGGAAATCCGTGTCTTGGATAACAATGAATCCTTTCAGCCTAATTACCAATGATAGTTAAGAGGGGAAACTGGGAGGAGAGACAGTGGGAAGAAAGACAAGGTGTGGCAGGAAACAAAGGAGCAAATTCCTTGGTAGAACAAGGGACTAGACACTGGCAGGATGACTAGAGAGAAAGAGAGCCTTTCAGGTTAGGGAGGGAAGTATGGTGAACAAGAACTGTGTGTTACACATAAAATCAAGAAGTGGGACCACAGTATAGTCATGGTAGAAAGTAGGATGGAAATGGCTGTGAGTGGAGCCCATATGAGAAGAAGGCCTCTGGAAAAGCTCGTTAGAGTGCTGTCAACTCACAACAGCTCTGCTTGCTTTTAATAGAAAATGATGTTATTGAAGCGAAGGTGGAAATTGTGACAAAAAATAACAACTGTCCTGACTATCTGGAAATATACCCTACAAATGACTCGTGTGGTATGATTCAATTACAGTCACTGCTTAACCTGATCTGGATCATCTCCTCTATGTCCTGGTCACAAGACTCCCACTTGGAGAATTTACCTTGTTTGTGGTATCTAAGTAGTGAAATATAATATCATAAAATGAACTATGTGGAAAAATATATGTTTGATATCAGATATGGTGGCACTTGGGGTAGACACAAAGTTATCGTGAGTGCAAGTTCATCCAATATATCAAGTTCAAGGCCAGGCTGGGGCTACATAAGAAGCTATCTCAAAAATAATTTCAAAAAATTGTGTGGTAGGTAAGACAAACTTTCTATAACTTTACAAAGAGCTATCTGTTTTACTTCCCCAAAGTTTATTGCTGTACCTGCACCAATACCCAAATGTTTCTTTAGAAATGTTCTGTTATGGGACTGGAGAGATGACTCAGTAGTTAAGGTGCTTGCATGGAAAAACCCAATGATCCAGAGTTTATTTCCCCAAACCACAGAAAGAGGGATGCACAAAGTGGGACATGCATCTGGAGTTACACTGCAGTAGCTAGAGGCTCTGGAACACCTATTCTCTCTTTTTCTCTCTCTCTCACTCTGTTTCTGTCAGTCTCTATTCTTGCAACTAAATAAACTATATATATTTTAAAAAAATAACATGTCCATTACACAAATGATTTAATGAACCCTAGCCCAATAATGACTAAACAAAGATAGAGTGATGTCAGAATGACTCACAACATTTGCTATTAAATAAAATGCCCAGAGATAGGAATAGCAACTGTCTCCATATAAACACAAGAAACTAAATAAAGGTAGAACTCAGGAGAGATTCCATTTTTATTGTTCATCCAGCCTCTCCTCCCAGTTATCTGAACTCATAGATTCCAGAATGACTATACTGCCAGTCCTGGTGGTGCATGCATGTAATCTCGCACTCAGGAGTTGGAGATAGGAGGATTGCTGAGTTTGATGACAGTTTGAAACTACAGTGTAAGTACCATGTCAGCCTGGGCTAGGGTGAGACCATACCTCAAAAACAGCAAGAATGATTATATCTAGCTTTTTCTCCCACTACTAAAAGGAAAATGACTCAATATTTCAGGTGCATTTGGGCTCATCGTTGTGTATACAAGCCCATTGTCTTTCTGACTCTAAGGAGAATTCAGAAAGCTAGGTAAGTGAATTGTGATAGAATCATCAGGTATAAACAGACCTAGTACATATATTACTTAGTCATATCATGCATGTACATACAATATAACCAGAACAACACAATTGCAAATGTTGCATAAAGAATTCACTTCCTTCACTTGGTTCCTAGGCCAATACAGTGTCACTACAGAAAACACAGCACTACTTAATATCCCTGCTTTCAAGATATGTCATATTTCCAAAAATGGCACTATCACCCTAAAGACTGTGATCCCAAGGAATTGCCTGAGACATTTATCTTTGAAAACTTCCAGCATGTCATATTCTTTGGGCTGTACTTCCCCGATGATACCATTAGTTAATAGAAATACAATAGATTCCTTGGTCAGGTGCCCATTGTTGTAAATTGAAATTGAAGATAAGCATTATATGCATCATGAGTATAATAAAAATTACTTTGGCAGAAGACATTTCATATAAGTTTCTATGTCTAGAATCCATAAATTCTGTGAGCTGTTATACTAAATTTGGCCATGATACACAAGGCAGGGAAAGGACATCCATGTGTAAGAGTGTATGTCCCTCTAGTGAAAGACAAACTACCAACTCAGTAAAAATCAAAGAAATATAACAAAGTAATTATCCTACCAGACATTTGTTTCATCTTGTTTCATGGCTCCATGTTAAAATGTTGACATCAATCTCTGTATTTGAAACTTGAAAGCTCCAATGTCTATATTAGTTTTGGTGATAAGTAATCCCTATGACTGGGCACATGCACAGGGCTTGCAACTACCTCAATAGTGTTCATATATATGTATGTATCGTGTAGGACAGAAGCTGGGTGGAAGACACTTGTCCACACCTTCCCTCTTCCTCACATTTCACTAACTCCTGTAGGTCAGGTATGTTCCTCCCAACGCTAGAGAGATGTAAATATCGGCACACTGTCTTCACATCCAGAATGTCACTTATATTGTCTTCTCTATATCTCTTTATGGCAAATATTGCATCCCCGTTTTTGTTAAATATGTGACCAACCAGAACAGAGATTTTTTTTCCCACTTCTCATGGTTCCAAGTTCATCAGTCCAGGGCCAGCTCTATTGCGTGAAGCTCTGCCCACTGAGAATACTGCCCTTAGTTGTGTTTTCTATGGCACTCCTTAGAGAACTATTTAGTATAGCAACAGTCTACCTTCAGCTAACACAAAGAATGGGAGTAGCTGTGAACTTCTTTGTGCTTTTATTCTTACAATATCAGTTTATAAGTACCACTTTCTCTCTGTCACAAGACTGAAGGTTCCATTTTAAAAGGAGATGTTACTGAAGGTACAATCAGCACGGGAATCATCATAACTTTAGGTCAGTTCAGACAGAATTTCTTCTGTACTGTTTCCACTGTGTGTTGGATGACCATTGACACACTGATTCCTATTGTGTGCTTCTACCAGTGCAGTTCCTGCCTAGCAGCACTTCTGAACCCACGACCTCTTTATCTCATGGTATTGGGTATTGGGTCTATAGAGCCAATGAACTTGCTTTGCTCTTGTTTTCTGTAAAATATTTTGGGGCTGGGTAGCTTGGGCATTTCTCAAGAATCCTCTTTGTCAAGTATTTAACTGTCTTCCTAATTTTCCAAACCTCTGAAAACATCATATTCTGCCATGTATGCCTATAAGTTCCTAGACCTTGCCAGGTCATACGGAAAAACACAAGTCTGATTAGGCAATAAGGCTATTCAGAAAGCATATCCATACTCTAATCAGGGATATGATTTCTGAATAGCCCTTTGTCGTAGTCAGCCACACGCTGCTTGGATGAATCTCCAAACCAGGTACAATTTTGGGGATGAAAGTATTTATTGAAAATAATAGATCCAGGGTAAGTTCCGGAAGTTCCAGAAAATGAAGGAAAAGGCTGGCTACCTTTCACAGAAGCAAGACTAGAGAGAAAATCCCACCACCAGCACCTCAAGCAAGCAAGCACACTGTAACTCACAAAATGGCAGAATTGCCAAACTTGGGTTCAGGCTGCTGTTTTGCATATGTATCCCTAGTATTTTACATTCAGTTAGAAATACCTCAGGAGCAAGACCCCAGGAGGCCAGGTGAAAGTGACACCTCCTCCAGCCAGAGGGCTGGAGACAATTCACAATTATAATAAACCTTTGATTCTTTTGGGGGACATCTATTCAAAACTACCACTCCCTTTTACCTTTTATTTGCTTTGAATGTCAGTCAAAGTAACATATTTTATAACTACTTAATAAGTGTAATTGAGTATTTCATTCCCACATACAATAAAGCCTTTATCTAAAATTCAAAATTCATTTAGCAGTTTGCAAATATTTTAAATTTTGTTTGCAGAAGTACAATGCACCAGGCCACCAATACTCTCAAGACCTATGGCTTGGCAAACACTAAATACTTGAACTAAGAGTGGGTCTGCTAAGGACATCATTCAGAATTTCCTAATCTTGCTCTCAAGATCTGGTTAATGGCATTAATCATCAAGATGGGAACCAAGATTGTGTTCTGAGTACTGTCAGAATACTCAAGCACTATAGTTTGGATATTAATAACACGTTTAAATATTATTCATCTTTTTATAAAAGGAAATTCTATCATTTTGAAAAAACATGGACTATTCTAAAATAATTCAGAATTTTTTATGTTTAATTCCACAAAGAATAGATGACTGAAATGATCAAACTCATACAGGCAGACATTCTACAAGGCTGGAGGTACAGAACTAGAGTAAAAAAAATGCAGGTTCTTTCACTGCTTTTCTCTATCCTTAGTCCCTGTATTTATGTATGCTTCAAACTCATGACTCAGACAGCATCTGAATATTTTCTAGCCAAGTACTGGAGGAGGTTGCCAGACAAATGGCATCCTGCAAGGGCTTAATAAGAAACAGACATTTAAAAATCCAAGCAACCCTCAACCAATGGCTGAGGAAAATTAGCATGCATGTCAAAGTTTTATGACTCTGAGTTGTATAATCTACGATGTTCTGACAGGTATTTACCTCAAGGCTAAACTACAGTTTTACCCAGTCAAAACTTATTTACAACTGTACTGTGATGGTTAGGTTTTGTTGTCAACTTGTTCTTTCTAATTATCTTGGGTGGGTTTCTGAGGATGTTTACAGGAAGGCAGCCACTCAGTAGGGGGCAAGATGTAAGGAAGCTCAGGAGAGCTAGAAGTAAACATCCTTTCCTGTGTGGGCAGTGGAGGAAGTAAATCCCAGAGACTCAGGAAGACATTAAGTCTGAGATAGGGTTGCAAACCCCACTCTAAGGCTATTTAAAAGGAAAGAAATTCTCTCCTTGCGTGCCCCCCCAACTGTTCCCTGTTCTGTGTGTGTGGTGTAGGTAGTGTGTTTTTCTCTCTGCCCGGACCTGTGAAAGAGGACCACCCTCTTTCACTTTTATGGGACTTCCCCTGGATCTGTAGCTTGAATAAATTGTTTCCTCCCATAAACTATGCCTGGTTTGGAGATTCATTCCAGCGGCATGTGGCTGACTATGACAAGTACCTTTAATTTATTGTATTACCCTGAATATGTCAGTACTTACTCTTCCTTGCTAGTGTTTTTGGAATTTTCAGGAAAAAAAATTTCCCCACTTACATTCTAATTTCAATTCCATCAAGCTGTAGAGATAGCTAAGCAGTTAAGGCATTAGCCTGCAAAGCAGAATGACCCAAGTTGAATTCCCCAGTGCCCATATAAATCCAGATGCAAAAAAATGTATGTCTCTGGAATTCATTTGCTGTGGCTGGAGACCCTGCTGTGCCCATTCTCTATCTGACTCCTTGTCTCACTATTCTCTATATCTCAATTTATATAATAATTAATTTCAATTAAATATTAAAAAAGAACTCTATTTTTTCAAAAAAATTTAACTCTGTCTTTGGGCCTCAGTAAGAAAAAGGGGTCTGCATATTGAAAATATTGGTTCTTGTTGAAGTTAACTTCTGTCATCGCTACACATAAAGAACATGAACAAAATTAAATTGTTGAGGAAATGAATTTATTTTGGCTTACAAACTGGATGGGATGCTCCATCATGACAGCAAAAAGGAAGTTATGATGATAGGGTAGACTTCACCTCTGCCACATCACTGTAAACAGTGACAAAAGGTGTGCCAAACACTGGCAAGAGAAGCTGACTATAACCCCCTAGGCCTCCCCCAAAGACACACCTCAAACAAGGCTCCAATTCCAAAACTGCTATCAGTGGTGCATTATGCATTCAGAACACATTAAGTTTATGGGGGAAACCTGAATCAAACCACTACAATCCATCCCTGGACCCCATAAACTGATAACCATACATGATGTAAAATGCAATGCATTCAATCCAAATTTTAAAAAGTTCCCATAGTTTTTATCCATTCCAATATTATTCAAACATTCCATAATCTCTAAGGTCTTTCAACTGATTATATATATATATATATATATATATATATATATATATACATAAATACATACATACAGAACATTCAAAATTCAAAAGATGGCATTTGGCATAGCAAAGGCATATGGAATCAATACAAGGTTCAAAACAACCAGGGCAAACATCAAACTCTAACCAAAGTCCAATAATTCTCTCTGGAATTCCAATACTGCCCCTCCTGTTTAACTACTCAAAGTTCAATAAAATTCCATGCATTGATGGCAGCCCTCTTTGGCAGACATGCCAAAATTCTGACATTTCACTGAGTCTCCACTACAATCCATGGTTCATCCCTATGTCTCCATTGGGTCTCCATACAGGCAATCCAACACATCCAATTCACACTGCTCATGGCCATTTCTGAAAAAACTAAACTATGTTTCAAATCCAGTGAATCTCTCTTCCTATATTTGTTATGCTCAATAATGTGAAGTGAGCCTCCAGCTTTTTTATCCAGGGACAGACACAGCCAACTTTGAAGAGCAAGGAAATCTTCAACATTTCAGCCTCTTACTTTATATAGTACACATTCTTCCTGCTGTCAATCAAGCTGTCCTTACATCACTATTAGGCATTATTTAGGATGGGGTTTCAAATCTATCTACTTTCTTCCTCTTGTATATCAGTTGCAAAAGGTCAAAGCCAGGGTTCTAGCAGCAATGACCAATCCCACACTCTGGTATCCAAACCTTACAGTCCAACTCTTAGTAGCTGCTGTACACAAAAGAACCTGACCAAAGGCAGTCAATGGGAGGAAAGGCTTTACTTTGATTTATAGACTGGAGGAAAATCTTCATTTTGGCAAGGAAAATGACAGCATGAGCAGAGGGTCGACATCACCTCGCACACAACCCTGCAAAGAGCAGCAGGACAGTGTATGAAAAACTGGTGAGGGGAAGCTGGCTATAATCCCAACAACACACCTCCAACAAGGTTCTAATTCTACAAATGCTATCAGCTGTACATTAGTATTCAGTACACATAAAGTCAATGGGGGACACCTGGATCAAACAATTCAGTATAGTATCCAAGTAGATATTCTGGGTACCAGCAGTTCCTATAGGAAGGCAAGGAAAAAAAAAAAACTATTCCAACTTACATATACCGGAACCGAAACTGGTTGTAAGACATTTTAATATTCCAAAAACCATTCATCTCATGAATGAATAGATGAAAAGAGGAGTGCCAGGATTGAGTCAATCTGACAAACACAGCAAATAATAATGTTTACAAGGGAAGAAAGGAAACGGTAATACCCCCAACCAAGCAGAACTACCACCAATAAAATTACATGAGATACCATAATGTGAGGAAAAGATGGAAACACTAACAGGGAAAAAATCATTAAAAACAACAATTAAAGAATGAAGTTTTGTCTCCCAGGCAAATGGGAACCATGAACAAGCTAGCGTGTTTCCCATATCTGACAAAGTAGACTTCAAACAATACTAAAGTCATAGAATGGGCCTCTACATGATAATAGATGGAACAATTAACAAAGAAGACATCATAAGGAACACAGCCAGAGGAATAATTAAGGATTACACTGGAAGCGAACCACTGGCTTCCACATGTATGTGCACATACATATACAACACACAAAACATATTCCAACATACAATCACAAATACACACACAGACATACCCACACACATCTGCCCCACAAAACACAAACACAGAATCCATGTACAAACATAACAATTGAAGATATAGAAATTATAAATATTTATGTATTCCATCCTGCTCTGAATTTCATAAATACTGAAAGCTGTAAAATTGCTTCATCAGAGTAGAAGACAGACTCACTGGTCTTGACACAATAGCAGTTCATGACTTCACCATCCTTCTCTCATACTTCATGTTTAGAGAGTTCTTTCAAATCAAATACTAGTAAATAAAATTCAGAGTTAAGTAATTTCATAGATTAACAGAAATTAACAGATACTTGCAGAATATTACAGAATACACCACTCTCTGATAGGGAATACACATTCATCTGACTGGCATATGGAAATTTTTTATTTTAGCAAATGAAATTAATTATTTCAATAGTAGTTGATTTAAGAATCACATTGAAATAGTGCTTTTCTACATGATCCTATCTTGCTAGAAGTTGCTAAGATCCACTGGAGAGGAACAGCCAATATCTAGGTGTAAGAAAAACACGGAGTCAGGAACATATGAGCACACTGGAGGTAAGTAATTCCTCACCATGTTGTCCCTTTCAGGCAACTCTGACTAAACTCAGTGAGTCAAAGGCACAGACAGAGGGAAACAAAAGGAGGAGGTGAAGGAGGAGACATCAGACTAGAAGACAGACTCATTGGGAGAAGGTGCTCAGGGGAATGGGGATGAGGAGGAATTCAAAAGAAAGTAAAAGGAGTTGATTATGATAAAAATGAATTGTATGAACAGGAAAGTTATCAATAGATAATCATATATAATAGATTTTAAAATGACATACTTATTTTCACTCATAATAGAAACAACAAAAATTTATTGGATCTGGGGACTCAGGGCAAAATACACCGGGAACCAGAATCTTGGGCCCCCAAAGAGAGATGCAGTATATGAGTGATTTACAAGGAGGCTACTAACAATAAAATCTAGCTAATTCAGAAATGTGTAACTAAGTTAAGCTATACTGATCTCACTCTCCAATGGAGATTCTGTTTATATTTTTCAGAAGGCCGATAGCTGACATCTGAGCAAGAGATGAGCCACACCAGATCTTGCATGAAGGATCCCAAGCAGAGAGTTGTGGGATAAGCAAGAGACCCACAACCACAGCCAATTAGTCAACACAGGATAATCCAGACAGGCACCAACAATTTCAACACATCTTAAAGCAGAAATACAGAGACCACCTAAGACCACAACAATAAAGCAGCCTTTATACTTGCCCACTATGACTCAGGGAACTGAGCGGAAGAGGGGGCAGAAAGATTGTAAGAGCCATGGTGGGGGAGAACTCCCAGAGACATTGATCCTCTTGGTAACAAAGCAGGTGGAACCGGGTTGACTCCTAGGCTATCTATAACCCCCTACCCCATGGACTGACCCAGACTGCCCACGAAGGAGGATATCCAACTGATTGGAGACATGAAAGAAGGAAATTTGGAAAATGGGGATACCAACTCATTATTTGCTCACTCAATGTATCTAATTATGAATAAAAAAATTAAATGACTTTTAATCAAACAAAATGCCTATAGTTTCATCATCTATTTTAATGGTTCTCTAGATAATTATGCCCACTCAACCATTTGTTAGTGATATACAAACAGTATAAAAGTATGGAGAATCCTTTGGATAGGCTCATCAAATTTATAAATATATTTCTACTTAATATCCTTCTTGGACTTCTGGGAGTTTACAATAAAAATTATTATATTATACAAGCATACAATGTTGTGTATGAATAGGAAATTCCCTTAAACATAGTTTCAGTGCTTAAGCTTTTAAAGGAATCATGCTATTTACCAATTCAAAACTGTATAAATTAATTATGGTTAAAAGTACAAATAAAAACATACACATGTTTAAATAAATGCCTCTTACTCTTTTGCACACTTCTGATAATTAAATAAGGACATAGTGCTTCTCAAAAAAACACTGGCTTAAAGAAATATTATTACTACAGAATTTAACAAAAGCAGGTTTCTTAGAAGGGGAATGAGTCAGTTGGTAAATGGGTGAATCTTCAAACAATTTTAATGTTTATAATATCTGTGTTTTATGTAATTTTTATTTTTTTAACCATGAAAAATATAATGCTTATTTTGAAGATAACATTTAATGAATGGGTAGGAAGTATGGAAAAGACTGAAGAAGTTACTAACGTGAGTTTATTTGAAAACAACAAGGGATCACTGGCAGAATAAACTCAGGGAGTGAAGTCTTGCTGAGTGGAATGTGCATTTGAGGGCAGGCCTTTCCAATCAATAAGCAACATTGACAAAATAGAAAGTAAATATATAACAGCAGCCCTTTCAAAAAATCCAGTGACTCAAGCTATGAGTATTCAGAAAATCCTCCTTTTACTCCTTTCCTTATCAAGGAAAACCCAGCAAGAGTAGGAACATTGCATTTTGAAGTATGCCAACTCATCCAGCTTTGGATTTCATGGCCCATCTGACAAGAACCCTATTCCTTCCAAGTTTCTCCTAACTGGAGAAAAGCAATTCCATGAACATGATAATCACCATGACTCTCCAAGTGTTTCTTTTTTTTTTTATTGTCCATAATGAGTTACATTGTTTAGTGGGCCAATAATAATTTGTTATCCCCAATTCCTTATTGTCCCCCTCCCCATCCCCAGTCAGTTGGATATCCTCCTCCGTGGGTCTTCTGGATCAGTATTTGTGGTAGGGGACCATGGATAGCCTAGTATTCAGCTGGGTTCTCCTGACCCAAGTGTGTTGTTACTGAGGGGTGCCATGCCTCTGATAATCTCCCCCACCATGGCTCTCACATCTTTTCACCCCCTCTTCAGCTCAGTTCCCTGAGTCGTGGTGGGTGAGTATTAAGGCTGCTTTAATGTTGTGAGCTTAGGGGTTTTTGTGTGGAGAACCATTGGTTTCTGTCTCACCGGCTTATCCTGTGTTGATTGAATGGCTATGGCTGTGAGTCCCTTGTTCATCCCGTGATTCTCTGCAGGGTTCCATATGGATCCTCCATGATATGATTGTGGTGGCTCATCTCTTGTCAGGATCTCATCTTTCTGCCTGCGATCGGTTGGTAGGGTTATATGGGCCACAGCTCTCTTGCTGCATCCTGAAAAATACAAACACAATCTCCATTGGAGAGTGAGATTAGTATTTATTAACAAATATACACAATTCTGGATTACCTAGATTCTATTTTTAGTAGCCTCCCCGTCAATAGCTCCCATAGTGCATCTTTTCTTGGGAGCCCAAGAATATGGGATCTGGTGCACATCGCCCTGAATCCCCAGGTCTAGTCAAGGGCTCCCCCTTAATAAGTGGAATACTTGGCCGAATTTAAAAGCTATTGATTGTATCCCGCAGGCCCAAGCTCTTCCAATGGCCAAGTGCTCCTTTCTTGGTTCTCTGTTCTTTCCCAGTAGGAGGTGTGGTCAGCCTACTTATGGCCGCAGACTGTGTTTCATGCCAGTGGTCTCTGTTTACTCTAGCTGACATTGACCAGCTTCTCCTGGCACCTTGTGAAGTGCCTCCCAGCACTACACTAACTGCCATCAGGGGGTTGGATACCATTCAGAACCTTGAAGGGTCTCTGGATGCTGATAGATGGTATTCTGTGGTTTCTTCAGCAACAGGGTTTTGCCTCAGGCCTCGCGAAGCCATTCAAGACCTTTGGCAGAATTCTGTCTTGTTTTTGGAACCTCATGGGTCGCTTTGGTCAACAGCTCAATGAGGGAAGGAACCAGTGACTGGGACCAGGGGTTGTCAGACTGATCAATTATTCACAGTCTTAGACTTTCTCCTCTACTACTCATGGCCCCTCTTGCCAGTTGATGCCCGCTACTTGCTCAATAGGTTACAGTATGCTCGTGAGGATTTTATGTTTTTTAAACTAATTTGGTTTAGCCTCCTGGTGTTCATGTTTTCTAATTCTTACATCTCTTTGACCTGGCTTGTTGGATGTGTTGTTCCTAGAAGTCTAAGAAGGAACATAACTTTCTTAACTCATACAAACCTCACAATCTCAGCTGAGCAGTAAGACAAGGGGAATACATAAAATGGATGCAAACAGGAAAGGAAGAAGTCCATTTGTTAGTATTGCAGACAACATGATCCATACATTACAATATTACACTAGAAAACTCTTAGATTTGGTCTAGAGAGATGGATCAAGATAAGGCTCTTGCCTGAAATGCCTAATGACCCAGGTTCAATCCCCCAGTACACGAATAAATCCAGATGCACAAAGGGGTGCATGTATCTGGAGTTCATTCACAGTAGTTAGAGGCAATACCATAACCATGTTCTCTCAATCCCTCTCTCTCTCTCTTGCACTTCTTGTGAAAAAAAAATGAAATATTTTTAGAACAAAGAAAATGGTTATACTGATTTCTATAAAAAAATTCACTAAAGTAGAAGGATAGATAGAAAATCAGAATGCAAAGATCAACTGGCATACTATATGCAAATAAGGAACTTGGCTAAAAAGAAATGAGCTAAAAGATTTCCCACTCACAATAGCATAAAAAGGCCTATGAATAAAAACATCCTAATCAGTGAAAAACTTCTGCAATGAACACTCTAAGGCACTGAAGAAAAGAATGACCCCAAAGAAAGCCTGTGAAGGCAATGCAAGTTAGAAAGACATCCTATGCATATTTATCAGCACAGTTGATTTTGTTAAAGTTGTTCTGTTACCCAAAGTGCTCTAGATATTCACTGCAATTCCCATCAAAGTTCCAATTGCATTCTTGGCAGAACTAAACCCAATCTAAAATTCCAAGAAGTGTGAAAGACCAGGAATAGTCAAAGCCAGTCTATGCATAAAGAGCAATGCTGGAAATATCCTAAGAGCAAGAATGTAATTAATACATGCACCAAAACAACAAACACTCAAATTATATCACAAGGACATAGTAAAAATGAAATTAGTATGACACTGGTGCACAAAAAAAAAAAGACACACAGACCAACAGAGCAGACTAGATGACTCAGAAATAATTTTTAAAAATACACACAGCTACAAACACATATTTTTATACAAAGGTGTAAAAATATACCATGTAGAAAAAATAGACACTAAAATGTGGTACAGTAAAACTTGAATTTCCACAAATAGAAATGATACTAGATTCATCTCTCTTGGTCTACAAAAATCAATTCAAAGGGGATCAAAGACTTTCAAGTGATCTTACATGAAAACAGGCACAGAAATGACTTTGTAAATAGGACTCTAATAGCATAGGAAGTGATCCCAAGAACTGACTGATAGAAGATACAAAAGAGAAGCTTCTGCACAGAAAATGAAACAACCACTAAAAAGAAGAGGCAGTTTACAGAATGGGGGTAATCTCTTTCATCTACACATCACATGGGGGTTCCTTATCCAGGACATATATAAAATTGCAAATTTGAAATGATAAAACATTACCCAATTAAATAAGTAAGTAATTAAATGGATGCAAGCTTCTAAAGAGAAGAAATGCAAAATATCAATAAGTACATGACAATATATTCAGCACTCTAGCCATCATGAAAATGTTAGCAACTAATCTGATTTCTAAAAGAATGCATCCCATCATCCCTGTAAAAGGTCAAGAAAAAGATGGTATAGCCCTAAAAGTGTCCTAAATGAGCATGTCCTAAATGTGTCCCCATTGAACAGAGCCATGATCTTTCTATTCTGACATTAACAGGCTAAACAAAACTATTTGGTCCTCACTGCACACTATTCAAAGCTTCCAGCCTCATGCTTCCCTTTAGCACAGAAAATAAACAAGATGACAGTGGAGGCAATTACAATGGGTATTGATTAGGACTGAGTGGACTCTGCAAGTGCCCCAGTGTCCTCTCACTACAGATAAACAGAATTCACAGTGTCCATGAAAACCATCTCCTACAGTATGTCTGCTCCTCAGCTTCCCTGGAAGCCCCACACATGGGCCGTGTTCCTGGTTGTCTATCAATTCTTGGAGACCTGCCGGGGACAGACATTTGGTACATTCCATTTTTCACTCTCCACAGAACATCTTCCTGGGAAAATTATTCCATCAACCCAGGAAACCACATTATGCTCCAAGACAATGCAGACACATTTAGGATATCCTCATTTAGGACACTTTTGGGGTTATAGCATGTGTGGTAATGAAGTCATTTTTACAAGAAGGATGGGGATCAATCTCTGGCCTCTCAAGCCCTCAGATTGCTAAGCAGGTGGTCTGACCCTCTGAGCCTTCTTCCACTCTTAAGATTTGACATCTTTGACAACAGGAAAGCATTGAGTTGCAGAGAGAAAACATCAGTCCTCTAGTAGGACACAGGAGAAAGAAGTACCAAGATATAGTAACAAATCCATAAAAGTTTGATGAAGAAATGTCACCTGCAAATTATGGTTATTTCTCAAAGAAAGACAGAGGGGACCTAGAGATGTGGTAGGAGGAGTAAAACAGAATAAACATGAGTTGGGATCAACCACTTGGTTGAATAAGAAGAATAAGAAGGCCCCAGGAAAAACCAATTTCTTATCTGAACATGGGCAGATCATAACACAAGAAGAACACATCAGCAGAGTGCCTCACAAAAAGTTTGCTTAGCCCTACTTTGGAAGGCCACATTGAAAATGTCAAAGAAAGAGAACAGATGCAATTCCAGGAGGAGATGACAACATATTCAGTACATCTCTGCATGGAGTCTTTATCTAGATTATTAATGGATATGGGAGCAAAAATTGATAATGTAAGTAGAAATGTGGAGAATCAGCTCACAGGCTTGGCCACCAGGCTCAATGCAATGGAGAAAACAGGTGGACTTTGCAAGAAAAAGTAAATGAGCTAAAGGCAAACCAGCAATCAGGAGAATTCAAGAATTAGCTAGCTAAACTAAATGAAGACATAATCAAATACAAGGATGATTACCAGGAAGCTTTGAGTAAGACAACATTTGAAATGAAAATACAACTCGAAAAAGAAATAGAGACCATGCAAAAAGCTCTATTGGAAAACCAAAATCAAATGGAGATATTTAAAGCCTCTGTAGTATCCCTCACTACAAGAGTTAATAACCTGGAAGATAAAATCTCAGATACAAAAGACAAAGGAGAAAAAAGAGATCAGGATAACAAAACTTGGAAAAGTTAAAAAAAAAGCATGTGAACAAAATATGAGTGAACCATGGGAGACCCTTACAAAACCAAACTTCCAGAACAGGGGGATATCAGAGGAGGAAGTAACCCAGGCCAAAAGCATAGAAAAGATATTCAACACAGATATTGAGGAAATTTTCTCTATGCTACAAAAGAGAATCTCATCTGAATATATGAATCACACAGAACACCAAGTGTATACTTGATAAATCCTTACTGAGCAGATGAATGGTTAATATTAATGTGATATAATTTGAAAATGCTTCTGTCTCCAAAGACTCATGGGTAAAAATCTGGAATATCAATGCAACAATATTCAGAGGAGGTTCTGTGGGTAACAGTGACTGGACCAGGGCTCTGGTTTCATCAGTGATGGATTCCAAATTTGACTGTATTCATGGGTGTGAGTAGAAAGTCAGGTGTACTTATAGAAGGTAGGTCTCTGAAGGGTGTGGTTTTGAAGGGAATAACTTGTTCTCCAGCCCTTCCTTTTGCTGCTGCGCTGCTTCCTGGGTGTCATGAAATAAGCAGCTTACTCTTTGAATTATCCCACACCCAAAATATTCTGTTTCCTTTTACATCCAAATCAATGAACTTGCACTGTTCTTGTTTTCTGTAAAATGATTTGGTGTGTACCTGTGACATTTCTCCACAATCCTGTGTGTCAAATATTCAACACTCTTCCTAATTTTTCCAACCTCTGTAAATAGCATAATATTAGATGTATGCCTATAAGTTCCTAGTACCTGCCAGGTGATAAGAAAACAGTAGTCTGATTGGCTTCGGGACATGCTTTCTGAATAGCCCTGTAACCATTTATTTGTCTAAATGTCATTCAAATTCAGATATTTTATAACTACCTAATACATGTAATTGAGTATGTCATTCCCACATACAATAAAGGATTTATCCAAGATTTAAGATCCATTTAGAATTTTGCAAATATTTTAAATTATGTTTGCAGAAATACAATGTTCCAGGCCACCCATACTCTCATGACTCCTGGCTTGGCAAACTCTAAAAACTTGCATTGAGCGTGGGTCTGCTAAGGACACTGGAAAGTTTCCTATTCCTGCTTTCTAGATCTGGGTAATAGAGTCATCAACATAGGAACCAAGATTGTGCTCTGAGTACCGTCAGGATATTCCAGTGCTATAGTTTGGAAATTAAAAATACATTGAAATATTATTCATCATTTATAAATGGAAATTCTATCATTTCGAAAAAAATAGATGAATCTAAAATAATTCAGAATTTTGTATGTTTGATTCCACATAGAAGAGGTGACTGAACTGTTCAAACTCATACAGGCTGATGTTCTCCAAGGCTGGAGGTACAGAACTAGAGTAAAAAAAAACATTTAGGTTCTTTTCATTACCTTTCTCTATTCCTTAGTACCTGTATTTATGTATGCTTCAAGCTCATGATGTCAGCCAGTATCTGAATATTTTCTAGTTCTTCAGTTGAGGAAGCTGCCAGATGCATGGCATATTGCAAGGGTGGAATAAGAAACAGACATTTAAAAATCCAATCAGGGGGCAGAGCAAGACGGTGAACAAGTAAGTCGCGAGGACTCTCCGGAAAGGTTTGATCTCTTCAGCTGGTATCCAGGCTTTGGACACCGGCCAGACCCAAGTTCGGGCTCTCTCTCCCTCACTCCCCAACCCCTGGGCTGGAGCAGGCGGGGTTCACCAGCAGCTCTCTGCTCCCCTGTGGAGCAGAGGGCCGAGCCCTCCCCCCCCCACTAGCTCCCGCCATTATCCCCTCGGGCGGATTTCATTGCCAGGCTGAGACCCAGGCACCAGATCACAGCCTCTCCTCCATTTCGGGGACCACAGCAGGGTTCCCCAGCTGATCTCAGCTCTGCAGGGGAGCACAGAGCTGGCTGGGCCTAGTGCATCCAGGGCTCATGCCTTTGTCCCCTCGGTGGTTCTGGGTCCTTGGCGCCAATTGAGTGGCTTCCGGGAGCACCCGGTCCTCAGAGGTGGTCCTTTCCACGATCTGAGAGGGGAAGAGTTGTCTCTCCGTGGAGGTTTGGTTGCCTGTCTGGAATACAGACCCCGGGGCAGCCCAGCCTCTCCTCAACTTCTGGACAACTGTGGGGTCCCTGTAGCTCTTGGCTCTGCAGGGGAGCCAGCAACTGTGCCCTGCGCACCTCTGGCTCTGCCTTTGTCCCCTCGTGGCGGATTCCCGGTCCTTGGTGACAATTGAGTGGCTTCCCCCTCAGGAGCACCTGGTCCTCAGAGGTGGTCCTCTCCACGATCTGAGAGGAGAGGAGCTGTCTCTCTGTGGAGGTTTGGTTGCCTGACTGGGATCCAAACCCAAGATCAAGGCCCGCCCAGCCTCTCATCAGCTTCAGGACCACTGAGTTCCACTTCCCTATCTGGGCATGGGCAGAAACCAAAGGAAAAAGTAACTTCCCAAACCAGGGCTCCTAGTCCCATTATGGAACATGAAAGTGGCAAGGAAGGGGAAGGAGCTCATACACAATTGCAGAGAGAGAATAATATGACTCCTGACCACAACAGCAATGCAAATTTGATGCAGTTAAGGGCTGATATGGAAATTATGAGAAAAGACATGAATGAGATGAAGCATAGACTCCAGACTGAATTTGATGGAGAGAAATATGAATGAATTCAGAAATACATTAAGTGAATTAAAGATTAATCAACTCAGAGAACAGCTGAACAATCAATTAATTAAATTTGATGAGGACTTAAGAAAACTAAAAAATGATTTTCAGGAAACCCAAGCAAAAACAAAAATAGATTGGAAATTGGATCTCACCAAAGAATTAGAGGCTATTAATAAAATCAAAGCAGAAACCAAAAATCAAGAAGAAATACTGAAAACCTCACTTGAATCATTCAGTCCCAGGGTTGATAATCTGGAGGACAGACTTTCAGAAGTAGAAGACAAATCCAAATGAATTAATAAGGATGTCATAGGTTTCAATAAATTCAAGAAATCAAATGAGCACAATTTGAGGGATCTATGGGATACAATAAAGAGGACCAATATTAGAATCATTGGGATCCCAGAGGGAGAAGAAGACCAGGCTAAGGGCATAGTAAATATCTTCAACAGAATTATTCAAGAAAACTTTCCCTATCTAACAAGAGAAAG
>PVHP010017924.1:0-34244 GCA_004024765.1 Zapus hudsonius | reverse complement strand
CTCTCTCTCTCTCTCTCTCTCTCTCTCTCTCTCTCTCTCTCTCTCTCTCTCAATCTCTGTCTCTTTCCCTCTCTCTCTGTATCTCTCTGCTTGAAAAATGAATAAATATAATATTTTTAAAAAGAATATAAGAATAGAAACAGAAACAGTAGAGAATAATGCTTAAGAGCTTGATTGAGGATTCAGACAAGCTCTGGGTTTAAATCTTGGCTCCAAAACTTTTTAGTTGTGTGACCTTTGGTTAAGTTCCTTATTCCTCTGAGTCTCCACTTCTTTATCGGTAGGAAAAGATAATATGTGCCTACCACGTAGGGGTTATTGTGAGGGACAAACAGATAATGTATGTTAGGTAATTGAGTGCCTGGCATATAATATGTATTTAATAATGACAGCTATTAACAGTAACTTTGGTATCACTGATAAGTGAATTTTACTGTCCTTTACACTCTCTTTAAGTAAACAGTGAGTTTACATTAATGGTGAAATTTAAATTCATCTGCTACCAAGAGGTTTCCTTGGCCAAGTACCTGAAAAACAGTAGCCTGGTTGTTAGGGCAAAGGTAATGTTAAAAGAATGAAAAGGAGGGTGCATGTGTGGCTCAGTCAATGAGGCTGTGGACTGGATCCCCAGAACCACCACTACCAGCAACAAGAAAAATTGAAAAATACCAGTACACTCATCCGTGTTGATGTAACTGGTCTTAGTTTACATGTTTCCAAGCCAGGTTCCCAATAGTCTTTTAGATAAATGCTTCTTTAAATATTTATATATATTAAAAATATATATTTAAATATATGTTATATATATTTAAATATATATATTAAGTATATATATATATTTGTTTTTTGATGTAGGGTCTTACTATAGCCCAGGTTAACCTGGAATTCATTATGTAGTCTCAGAGTAGCCTCGAACTCATGGGAATCCTCCTACCTCTGCTTCCTGACTGCTGGGATTAAAGGCATATGCCACCAAGCCCTACAAAAATATTTTTATTTATTATTTATTTGCAAGCAGAGAGAGAGAGAGAGAGAGAGAGAGAGAGAATGAGAATGGGTGCACCAAGGCTTCTTGCCACTGTTAACAAACACCAGATTCATGTGCCACTTTGTGCATCTGGCCCTATGTGGGTGCTGGGGAATCAAACCCAGGTCTTCAGGCTTTGTAAGCAAGCACCTTAAACCACTGAGCAATCTCTCCAGCCTGGATAAATGCTTTTTTTGTTTGCTTGTTTGTCTTTGTTTTTATTGTTTTGTTTGGGCTTTTTGAGACAGAGACTTAGCGTGTAGCTAACCTCCTGTCTCAGCCTCTGGAGTGCTCAGATTACAGGCATGTGCCACCAGATCTCATTTTGATACATGTTTTGGGGGGAGTGGGAATGGAAATTGAACCCAGGGCCTTGGCATGCCAGGCAAGTACTCTACCAATGAGTTACAAACCCCAACAAGTGTTTTATTATCATTGTTTTCAGAAACTTGCCTAAGAGTCAATTAGTTTCAACAATTATTTGAGTAACTTCCATATTAGGTGCTCTGCTAAGCACTAGAGATTCAGAGACGTACAAGACAAAATGTATTCCTTCCCTTCTCCTTCTTCTTTTGAGACAGGGTCTCATGCTGTATACACTGTTCCCAGGTTGGCCTGCAACTCACTATGTAGCTTTAGCTGACCTTAAACTCTTGAAAATCCTCCTACCTCAGTTTACTGAGTTCGGGGTTACAGGCATGAGTCGGCATCAGCTTCTTCTCCTCCCTTCATCCTTCCCTTCCTTGCTGAGTCCAGAGCCTGGAATGTGCTAAATTCATGATCTACAACTGACTGGTACCTCCAAGACAGTTTATGCTTAAAAAAAAAAAAGTTTTTTTGTTGGGCATGAGGGAGCACACCTTTAATCCCCACACTCAGAAGACAGAGGTAGGAGGATCACCGTGAGTTTAAGACCAGCCTGGGACTATGAGTGAGTACCAGGTTGGCCTGGGTTAGAGTGAGGCCCTACCTCAAAAAAATTTTTAAAAAAAGGTTTGTCATTCTTTTAAAAAATTATTTATTTATTTGTAAGAGGAGAGACACAGAGAGAGAATGGGCACACCAGAGCCTTCTGCCACTTCAAACAAATTCTAGATGCCTGTGTCACTCTGTGGATCCGGTTTTATGTGGATACTGGGGAATTGAACCTGGGACATTAGACTTTTCAGTCAAGCACCTTAACCACTGAGCCATTTCTCCAGCATTCATTTTTTTTTGAGAATGTTAATATATGAACATATTGCAAATTGGCCATATTCCCACTGGGTTACATTCTTATGTCCCTTCTCCCCTGCCCCCATTCCATTGAGACCTTCCTTAGTGGGGTTATCAGTAGTCACTGTGGGGTCATGAATGTACCAGTTACTCTGATACATTCAGGTGAGGGAGCAATACCTCAGAGTACATTTGCCCCCCCCCCCATGACACCTACATCCCACCCTCTCTTTCCCAGTGCTCCCTGAGCCTTGGAGGCTGTGTGGCAATCTCCTTTAGATTAAGAAGCTTCTAATTTTCTGATTTGAAGAGTTTGAGTCTCCTCAGTGTCTACCACCATCTCCCTGGAGGAGGTTGTCAGGCTGGCAGTGAGAACTGTTTAATCCACCTCTTCCTCTGTAATGTTTCCTGGGGTCATTATTGTTTTACTTTAAGAATTGCCCCAAATTGCCTTTTATGATCTACAATGATAATAAACACTTGTTGGGGTATGTAGCTCATTGGTAGAGTACTTGCTGCTCCTTCCTTCCCCAACATGCTTCAAGAGGCTTCTTAACCTGGCTGCTGGGGAGATCCTCTCTCCTCTTGTGCTTCCCTCCCTTCTTCCCTCCCTCCCTTTCTCCCTCCCTCTTCACCTAGCTTTGCCCTCCTCCAGCTCTTACACAACTAAGCCACATTGTTAATTCTCAATGTTCTCTGTTTAGTGCATGTAAATCTGCCGATCAGATTATAAATAACTCCAGGGCATGAGTCTTCTATTATTTTATATTCCCACAATACCCGACATTCTGTTTTACCTAATCATCCATGATGACTGTGGATTAAATTTTATGAGCTTGTAAGAAATCCATAGCTTGCCTTATCCCTTGAACACAGCTGGATATGGAATAGCAAAGTGGCAATGCTACTTTGCATATACCACCTGATGCACTTAGGAACTTTCCCATTGCTTCTTACAGCCTTTGAATTACTCTTCTTCCATAGTGTTGTTGTTGAACATCAGATCACTGAGTTCTACATGGAATGAAAAAGTGCTAGTTCTTGGGTCTGGGAAGATGGCTCAGCAGTTAAATGTGCTGGCTTGCAAAGGCTGCCAGCCTGGGTTCAATTTCCAAGCCACTCACATAAGCTGGACACAAAAAATGGCTCAAGCATCTGGTGTTGATTTGCAATAGCAAGAGATCCTGGCCACCCCTCCCACTTTATACACATGCAAATAAATAATTTTTTAAATGAAGTTTTTTTATTTTTGCTTTTGCTCTTGAAAAAGCTTGAATTGCTATCATGTGCTTGGAAACCACTCTAAAAATGATAGGGCAACCTCTCCAGGGGTGGTGGCACATGCCTTTAATTCCAGCACTTGGGAGATTGAGGTAGGAGGATCACTGTGAGGTCAAGGCCACCCCGAGACTACATAGTGAATTCTAGGTCAGCCTGAGCTAGAAGGAGACCCTTTCTTGAAAAAAAAAAAAAGTACCCTTTTAGCCAGGCATGTGGCACTAGGGAGGCAGAGGTAGGAGGACTGCTATGGGTTCAAGGCCAGCCTGGGACTTCAAAATGAGTTCCAAGTTAGCCTGGGCTAGAGCGAGACCCTACCTTAAGAAAAAAGAAAGAAAGGAAGAAAGAAAGAAGGAAGGAAGGAAAGAATGAATGAATGAATGAATGCTGGGCGTGGTGGCGCATGCCTTTAATCCCAGCACTTGGGAGGCAGTGGTAGGAGGATTGCTGTGAGTTCAAGGCCACCCTGAGACTACATAGTGAATTTCAGGTCAGCCTGGACTAGAGTGAGACCCTACCTCGAAAAACCAAAATAAATAAATAAATAGAAAGAGAGGGCAGCTTCTCAGCACATCTGCAGTGAATGGTCATACAGGAGCGAAGCAGAAGGTATTGTCATATATCTCCCTTAAGGAGAAGTTGTTTCTTAGCTTAGCCTGAGTGGATATATAATAGTGCTGATTAACTGTACAAAAATCCTCACACTTGGGAAAAACATCCTGGTTTCTCTGAAATCGCCTCTAATACACGCACCGGATTTGTTATTCTTGTTACTGCTATGTCACCATGGGGGGCTCTGGGAGTCTCCTCTCACTGAAGCATCATCCATGAAGTCATGCACAGATCAGTAACATTCACCCCACGGAACTTCAACTTAGTATACCTGAACAACCCTACTTCATCACGGTTTTAAGAAAAAGGTGAATGAGACAAAAAAAAAAAAACATTATATAGGAAAATGCTTTCTATCCATGAAAACTTGCACACATGAAGTGATGTGCGAGCAGGACTGAGGCAGGAAGAAGGCTTGAGTGTGTATGAGTGTGTATGTACGCATATGGACATCTGTGTATTAATCAGACCCTTCCCCAAAGACAGGGAAATATTTCATCCTATCAATCAAATTGGTGAGGGAGGTAACAAGCTCTAAGCTATTTTTAGACCTTAAATTGTCATGTGCTATACATATCGAGCACTTGGTTGGTCTCATTTGTCACAGTAATTAAGACGAAGCTAAGGAGAGGAAGAGAATATATACTGAGAAAATGTCATGAGATTTCAGATCACGACTGTAGTCCCGCCCCCTCACAAAACACTACCTTTTTTTTTTCCTTTTGAGATAACCGTGGATACCTGGAAAGCTCCCAGAGTGAGCGAATTAGACGACATGGGATTCCATTTTGAAAAGGGATTGGAGACAACATGATCCCTGTGGTCTGGGTGAAGAGGATTATCTGAACACTGTACTGACTTTATTTGACTTCAAGGATGTTCTCCAATGTCACTGCTGATCAAGTGCCAAGATATCTCCTAGCTATGCACAGACCATTGTCATCCAGAGAAACTGGTTCATGGGCATCAGGACACAGCAAACCTTCACATAGGGACTCCAGAGACAGACAGCACAGAATCAATCCCATGTGAGCCTGACCATGCTGCATTCCTTTTTTGTAAAGAAGGCGAAGCCCTCTACAAAATACAGCAGATTAAAGTCTTCCTAGCAAAAGAGCAGGCAGTAACAGCCATTGCCCAGCCCCTAGCTCCAGAGCTTCTTTAGAGGGAGGAGGATGAACAGCATGGGCACAGAGTTCTGAGAGTCCCTGCCCTGCACAGGACTATTGGCGAGGGGGCATCAACGTGACTTGCCCGAGCACCCTCAGGGCCACTCCAAGTTAGGACACACATTTCACCCATCAGTTCTCCTCCACTCCCTATTCTAGTTACTCCTGATCCCCTCTAAGGACTCCATAGAGTCTTCTGTGGTGTTGACAGGTGGATTACACTAGGTGACCCGAGAAATGGAAACAATACATTTAGAGAAGAACACAATCGTCCCCCCTCCATTCCATATTTTCCTTATCCAGGAAGTGGAACGATCAGCCCTTTTGTCACATCTGTTTGCACAGTGAAGGTGCATTGGATGGAACAGGCCATTATTATTACTGTTGTTGCAATTGTAATGATACACCCCACAGTTTTATATATGACAACACAATATCTACTAAATGTTCCTTAAAAGCCAGTCGTCCCCCTGCTAAGGGGTGACTGTGTAAAAGCTAGTTAAGAATTCATGTCTCTCAGGCTGAAGCAGGATCTACTGGGTCACAACCTTCTAGTGACAAGACCTGGATTTTTACCAAGTTCCCAGGCAATACTGGGACACACACCCAACCAGGTTTGTGATCCCCGCTTGTTCCATTTTATGGAGAGAACCAGTCAGCTTGGTTTGGCTAAAGAAATACATGACATAAATCATTTCATGTACTTCTCAGACTTGATGAGTGGAAATGGGTCACAACACAGGTGACAGACTAGTGCTTTGGAGGCCTTAGACGGGTTAAAGTTCTACAAGAGTCGGGACCCTCGGGGCAGGGGGCCTGAGGTCGGTGGGCAAAGGAATTGGACTCACCTACAATGATACCACAGGCGCTGACCAGTCCGATCTCTTTCTTCAGAGCTACTCCGCCCCCTCCAGAACCGGCCTCAGCCTCCAGGCTGGCCTCCGACTTGCTCCCTTCGGGTTGTTTCTTTTCCGTGTTGTTTCGGTGCCTGGGTCCTTTCTCCATCTTTCTCCGAAGGATTCCAACCTCCCCAAAGCTATCTCTTTCTCAACGCTTACGTGTGTAGGTATAAATATTATATGTATGTATATATAGATGTGTGTGTACAGACTTTCAAATTCAAACGTTCTTTTTAAAAATAGGGAACCTCTAAAAGCGACAGACAAAAATAAAAGAGAAAAAAATATTTCTATTTTGTATTGACACTTTCTTGTCACTCCTGCTTATGAACAAGGAAAGTGCTTTTTTTGGGGGGGGGGAGGGTAGGGGGGCAAGGAGCATATATGTTTAAATATAAAAATAGATCTGTACCAGCGACTCCAGCTGGAATTCTCCTGAAAGGGTTTGTCTTCAGAAACTGGGATGGTTCTGCTCTGTGTTAGCAGGAGCTCGGGTTAACATCAGAAGCTTCAAAAAAAACCACAGTCTGCCTTCCCTTCCGCAGCCCTCACTCACTTAGGAGGTGGTCTTCCTCGGATGACCAGGAGAAAAGGAGTTTTCCCGAGGAGCAGGGGAGGGCGGCGATCCTCAGGTACTTTCTTCTTTCCCAGAAAAGCAAAGCTGTGGACCTGACCGGCTGCCTCTAGATCTCGGTTCTGCTTCTGCTCGCTCGCCCCAGATGTCCCCTTCCCGGCGGCTCGCCGTGTTGGTCCTCGCTGGCCAAGGTCCTCGCTCCGAGCTCACGGCGCCGCCGGCTCCATCGCCCGCCCGGCCGGCCGGGAGAGACAGAGGCTCCTGGGCGCTCGGCTCGCGCGCCGGGTGCGCTGCGCTGCGGTGCGTGCGGGGCGGTGCGGGCGGTGCGGGGCGCGCGCTGGCTGCCCTCTTAGCCAGCGGCTTTATGCGCTGGCCCAGGCTCCGCCCCGTCTCCTCCGGTCCCCTCCATCCTCAAGCCCTTCTCCTCCCTCCTCTGCTATTTAAATATTAGCACCCCCAACCCCCCCCCCCAGCACACACACACAAAGATCCTGGGGAAAATGGTTGAAAACATTTCTCTCCTTGTAACCAAGTGTAAGTGAAGTGAAATCCATTCATGTCACCTGCTGCTGGACGCGGGGAGGGAGAGCTCGAGCCAGCCTCGCGTTGACAGGGCTGCACAGCGTTGGTGAGCTTTATAAATAAAGGAACAGTTGTGCGGATACTTTTAATGCCATCAGAAATAAACCGGCCAATGTACTAAAATATTTATAGATTATTTGAGGACACTTAAGAGAGAGAAGGCTGTAGGGATATCATCTTCAACTTGGGTTCTTGAAAGTAGAAGGGAGTCTGGGGGGGGATAAGGTGGAAGGAATTTATAGGGTGGAAGGAATTTAGAACAACAAGAGTTTTATTTACTTCGTGGTCATTAATGAACAGCAAATAAATTCATGAAGAAGTAGTAGCCTCTGTGTTCAGAGGCCTTAGTCAGGGGCCAGTGAAGCATGAGAGCTAGGATTCCTGGCCCTGGTCCCATTAATTCTAATATTTTTGCATCTATAAACTATTTGAAAAGCAGATGAGGAATTATCCACACCTCACTGGTCACAAAACAGGTTTGCTGATGTTAAGAGATGAGAAATTCATCAATTGATATTGTTCCTCTACTTCCCTGAAGAATTCATTTATTTATTTAATTACTGCTTTAATGTTTTGGTTTTTTGAGGCAAGGTCTCTTACTCTCTAGCTCAGGCTGACCTGGAACTCAACTCTATAGCTGAGGCTGGCTTTGAACCCCTCCTACCTCAGCCTCCAGAGTGCTGGGATTCTTCACATGAGCCACCACACCCAGCTTCCTGAAGAATTTTAATTCTGAAGCTGTTGCTTTACCACAAGAACAGGATGTCTATTTCTAATGGTAAAATGCTTTGGAAAAGCCACTTGTGCAACCTCCCAGACAACACTAGAAATCTAAATTGAGTTTCGAGTCTTGTAACATACATCATGCAAATTATTTGATTTAAAAATAGATCAAAAAGATTAAATTCTCCAAATTGACCATTGACTACAGAAATTTGGCTTCATTCTTTGGAAAACGCCCTCAAATATATGTACTTTTGTTTTCTTTTTTTTTCTTTTTTTAATATTTTATTTATTCATTTTCAAGCAGAGAGAGAGAGAGAGAGAGAGAGAGAGAGAGAGAGAGAGAGAGAGAGAGAGAGAGAGAGCACCAGGGATACCACCTTGTGGGTCTGGCTTATGTGGGTCCTGGGGAATTGAACCTGAGGCCTTAGGCACTGGAGGCAAGTGCCTTAACCCCTGAGCCATCTCTCCAGCCCTGTTTTCTTTTTTAATTTGTGATCTTAAGGAAAATAAATACTAAGTCTTTAAAATGGGGTTTGACAAAGTATTGTTGCAAAAGTTTTTTTTTTTTCCAAATGGAGTAAAGTCCAGCCAATAATCTTGTTTTCAAGATTGCCCCTTGAACACTCAACTCAGCAGTAAAATGAAGATGTTACAAAGGTTGTCATCTCCACTTCCCCTTCTGCCCCACCAAGATACAGCAAACTTAAAACCTCAGCAAAAGAAAGAAAGAAAGGGAAGGAAGGAAGAAAGAAAGAAAGAAAGGAAGAGAAAGGAAAAAAAAAGATCTGTGGTGGGGGGGTAGTGTATAAAGGATTTTTTATCAAAAAGACAAGACAGGAAATACAGCACAAAACTTCAAGAGAAGTAATGAGTCATGAGAAAATGAAGAAAAGTTGGATTGCCTCTAGCCTTTCCTGACTACATTAGAGAGAACTGAGGGAAATTGAAGAAGTTAAACAACCCAGTTTGGATATTTCTGCTCGAATGTGAGTTATTTCCGTGATTTTTAAAAAATATTTTATTTATTTATTTTCAAGCAGAGAGATACAGAAAGAGAAAGAGAGAGAGAGAGAGAGCACCAGGGCCACCACCTTGTAGGTCTGGCTTATGTGGGTACTGGGGAATTGAACCGGGGGCCTTAGGCACTGGAGGTAAGTGCCTCAACCACCGAGCCATCTCTCCGGCCATCGTAATGTTTGATAGTTCCAATTTAAATGATTTAGACTTAATATGGGTTGAAACAAGAGTGTGATGAATTTAAGGTCTCTTGTCCAAACGAGTTCAAACTGAGGTGTAATACAATAAACTTGAGCTGTGTCTGGCTATGAATTGGGAAGGAAAAGGAAGCTACTGGATCATATCAATTCTTGGGATACAGTGTAGCAACAAATGGAAAAGGGAGAGTTGTTGAAGATTAATATTTCCTTTTTAGTTTGTTTCTTTGTTTCTTTGTGTGTGTGTTTGTGTGTGTATGTGGGTGTGTGTAGTGTATGCACATATTTGTGTCCTTGCCTCACGCAGGGGCAGCTGCCTAGGGTTCTCTTTCTCCTGGTCTTGTTTGGAGCCTGAATCTTTGTTTTTATTCATTCTGGAGCTTGCGGGACTCCTAAGATCCTCAGGTTTCTGCTTTCCTGCAGGGTAATGGCGGCTGTTTTATGTGAGTTCTGGAGATTCTTAATTTTTTTTTTTTTTTTTTTTTTGAGGTAGTGTTTCACTCTAGGCAAGGCTGACCTGGAATTCACTATGTAGTCTCAGGGTGGCCTTGAACTCACAGCAATCCTCCTACCTCCGACTCCCGAGTGCTGGGATTAAGGGTGTGCTCCACCACACCCAGCTAACAAAAAGTCAGTTATTTTAAATACTTTTTTAAAATTTTTCTATGTTTTTGGTATTGGAGATCTTGCTGGGCAGTCACTCGCCCACTGAGCTATCTTCCCCACACACCAGCTCCAATTGAAAGATTACGAATCTGAAGCTCAAAGAGGTGTCTTGCCAGAGGTCAGAGACCATGAACTGAATCTGTTCATGGCTGGCAGGTTATCATCCGTTCACACTGAGCTCTTTTTCTAGTCTAGGACACATGTCAATGCTTCAACTCCTTTCACTAGCGGGAAACAGAAGAATTCTGATCAGGCTTGTCCCATGCTTGTTGTTGTTTTGAGATAAGATGTCATTTATATCGCCCAGGCTGGCCTCAAACTCATGACCTTCTTGGTTCAGCCTCCCAAGTGCTGGGCCCTATGCGTTCTTGAGTTCATGTCATACCTGGGTCTCTTAGACGCACACCTTGATGCCGGCTTTTCGGAATCTGTTCCATGAGAGCCACGGGACTTAACCTAGGTCCCCTGACATTTACTACCCTTTTGGCAAAGGCCACCTCATGGACATTTCAAAATGCACTTCTATTTGCAGTGAGTGACGGTTCTCATTGCGTGCTAAACATGACAAGAAATTGGCCTTTTTAACCAGGAAAAGATAGGCAGGAAGGTCATTTTCTTAAAAGTACTGTATAGCCCAAGGAAGAGAAAGACTGTGTGTGGCTGACACCTACTGCACAAAAAGGGAGATGGCATGGGACATGCTACTTGCTGTAGCTAAACCAAATACTGACATGCTCTGACATTCCCTTTCTGAAACAGATGAAAATGTTAATGCAAGGAGTAGGGGCTGGAGAGATGGCTCAGCGGTTCAGGTGCTTGCTTGCAAAGCCTGGGTTTGATTCCCCAGTACTCACATAAAGCCAGATGCACATAGTGGCACATGCATCTGGAGTCCGTTTGCAGGGGCTTCAGCCCTGGCATGCCCATTCTCTCTCTTTCTATCTCTCTCTGCTTGCAAATAAATCATTTTTTAAAAAGGAATTGGAGCATGAAGCTCATCTATTCTATTTCTAGCTTTGTTTGTTTCTGCACCTAACAGAAAGTTCTCTGCTCTTATCCTTGGTAACTGAGCTGTGAACTTTGTGGTCACTGACAAAGGACCAGCTCTGAGTCCACGCTCTCACTTCATTCTTCCCGTATCTACAGACCCAAAGCCAGACGGAAACCCTCTTTAGATTAAAGCCCACCGGCGAGATAGGGGACTCATGGCTACAATTCGAACACCTCAGGGGGCTGAGGCAGGAATATTGCCATGAGTTCAAGCCAGCCTTGGCTATAGTGTGAGATCCTGCCCTAAAACACATAAATAAATAGAAAAATATATTAATTAAATAAAGCCTATGACTGGATGTGGAGAGGCAAGCTTATAATCCCAGCACTATAGATACTTAGGTAGAAGGATCCCAAATTTAAAGCAAGCCTAGGCTGCAAAGTGAGCTCAGGATCAGCCTGGGATATAAATTGAAACTGTTTGAAAAAACTAAAACCAGGCTGGAGAGATGGCTCATTGATGAAGGCACTTGACTTCAAAGCCTAAAGACCCGGGTTCAGTTTCCTCAGTACCCATGTAAAGCCAGATGCACAAAGTGGTGCATGCATCTGGAGTTTGTTTGCAGCAGCTGGGAGCCCTGACACACGCCCATTCCCCCCCCCCATTCTCTGTCTTGTTTCTCTTTCCCCCTTTCTCTGTTTTTTGCTTGCAAATAAATAAAACATTAAAAAAATTAAAACAAACTAAATAGAATTTAAAAATAAAAATTAGGGGCTGGAGAGATGGCTCAGTGGTTAAGGCACTTGCCTCCAGTGCCTAAAGCCCCGGGTTCAATTCCCCAGTACCCACATATGCCAGACCCACAAGGTGGTGGTCCTGATGTTCTCTCTCTCTGACTCTCTATTTCTATCTCTCTCTGTATCTTTCTGCTTGAAAAATGAATAAATAAAATATTTTAAAAATAAAAATTAAAGCCAATGGTCCGTTGAATGATTCTAGAAGCCTTTATGTCACTTAAATCGGGAAAGTAGATGAAAATTACTGAAAGAATAAAAGAAAGGAAATTTATAAAGCAAAGGCCAACACATATCAAAAAGAAAGATAGCTGGTTGTGGTGGTGCACACCTTTAATCTCAGAACTTGGGAGGCAGAAGTAGGAAGATCACTGTGAGTTTGAGACCACAGAGTGAGTTCCAGGTCAGTGTGGGCTAGAGCAAGATGAGACCCTACCTCAAAAAAAAAAAAAAAAAAAGGGCTGGAGAGATGGCTCAGAGGTTAAGGCACTTGCCTCCAGTGCCTAAGGCCCTGGGTTCAATTCCCCAGGACCCACATAAGCCAGACCCACAAGGTGGTGGCTCTGTCTCTCTGTCTCTGTCTCTGTCTCTCTCTCTCTCTCTCTCTCTCTCTTTCTCTCTCTCTGTCTCTCTCTCTCTGTATCTCTGCTTGAAAATGAATAAATAAAATATATTAAAAAAAAAAAGAAAGAAAGAGAGAGAGAGAGAGAGAGAGAAATAAAGAATAAAGGAAGGAAGATGATAAACTAAAGCATCTCTGTCAGTTAAGACTTTCTCAGTTGTCATTTGTCTGCCTTCAGGACATAAATTCAAAGGAAAATGTGTCTTCTATGGTTTATGCAGTCCTGGGAATCTGGATGGAGTAAGCCCTTGTTTGTTATGATGGTTAATTAATTCATGCTTTTCTGGAGATGATGATGAATCCTTGCTCTGACACTAGAGACAAAAATTCCAGCAGATGATCCCTCTGTCTGCTATACTTGGCTGGATTCCAGTGATCCAGCCCAGCGCTGGTGGGAAAGAAACAAAGATCCGTTCCCCATGGCACCTCTGCTGCAGGTCCCTGATCGTCTTTCTAAAGACTGAGATCACTATCATCCTGAGTCCTTACATATGGAAACTTCTACCCTAACTGGTTGTTCTTATGTTGACCCAAGATGAAGGCCCATATTTCTTTATTGGTTTTGTGTTGTCTAGAATTGAACCCAGGGCCTTGCACATGCTAGGCAAATGCTCTGCTCTTGAATCCCATCCCAAGCCCTTTGTTTTTGTGAGCCAGATCTCACTATATAGCCCATGCTGGCCTGGAACTTGTTATCGTTCTGTCTGGAATTACAGGTATGTGTCCCCAAGCCTGTGAAAACTGATATATATATTTAAAATTATTTATTTGAGAGAGAGAGAGAGGCAGATACAGGGAGAGTGAGTATGGGTGCCCCAGGGCATCTTGCCTTTGCAAATGAATTCCAGATGCATGTGCCGCTTGGTGCATCTAGCTTTCCACAGGTACTTGGGAATTGAATTTAGCCCATCAAGCTTTGCAAGTAAGAGCCTTTAATCACTGAGCCATCTCTCCAGCCCTGATACGTTTTAAGTTGTGGAAGGTAAGTTCCTCAAGGGCAGAGACCTGCTTCTGTTACTCTTGTAACTCCACTACCTAAAAATGGTGTCTGACACTCAAATAAATATGATTCTGATTAATGGATCAATGCTAATCTACATTAATACATAATAAATGAATTATAACACAATTACCAATTGACCAGTTGACATGCCAAATAATTGTAGTAAATGTAGTCCGTGTCTAGACAAGGGCTATACAATCTAGATGGCCCAGTGGTTAAGGCATTTGCCTGCAAAGCATAATGACCTGGGTTCGTTTCGCTAGTATCCATGTAAAGCCAGATGCACAAAAAGGCACACACATCTGGAGTTTGTTTGCAGCTGGAGGCCCTGGTGCTCCCATTCTGTCTCTGTCTCTGTCTCTTCCTGTATCTCTCTGCTTGCAAATTAAATAAATAAATAAATTTAAAAATATTCTATTATTTATTTATTTGAGAGACAGAGAGAGAGAGATAGACTACTGTACTGTGGAGACAATAGGAATCGGTAGAAGAGAACGTCTACATGCCCTGCTCACTAAATCTGTCAATCTACTGTAGCTATGCCCACATATCTGTCCTTCCTTTCCACTGAAATGGATGTGCTGGGGTTGGGGAGATGACTCCGTCATTAAAGACACTTGCTTGCAAAGCCTTCCATCCCAGGCTCAATTCCTCAGTACCTGCATAAAGCCAGATACACAAAGTGAAATGGATGTGTTCCTATGTACCTTACCCATGTCCATTTGTACCCTAGCTTCCTGCCCTGTCTTCTTGCCCAGATTCTTTGCTCTTGGAGTCATTTTCTCTCTCTCCTATATCATCAGGGACTCCATTCCTGACTGGATTATTCCTATCAGCAAATCAACATACAGTTTACTTCCCATTAAAATACAAAGCGGCGAGCATTGTGACACATACTTGTGATCCAGTATTCAGGAGGTTAAGGCAAGAGGATCACAGGTTCCAGGCCAGTCTGGGCTACAAAAAAAGCCTGTCACAAAGCTTCCCCAGGTTCTACCTCCCACTTCTCAGCTTTCTTGTCTTTTCTTTCTCTTCTCTATTTGTGCTTAAGTCCACTCATCAAAGCTTTGGTCCCCTGTGGCCACCATAAGGTCCAGCCTAGAGATCATGTCTGGGTCTCCATCTTCTTGATCACACAGAAGCACGTGGGCAGTCAGTGACTCCAGGCAGGACTCAGTCTCCTGGCTTTCCTCAGCCTCACTCCCCTCTTCTCAGATGTCTAGCAAGAGCTTTTTCTATTTCCAACCTCTCATCTATCCTCTCCTCACTCTCACTCCCTCAGTGATCTCATCTAGTTCCACGGCTCCATATATATATTTCTACCCCAAATTTATAGTTACCATATGTCACAAGTAACTAGAATCAAATCCCAGCCCAGGTCTCTAGAGTCACCTATCTATCTGAGTGCTTAATCAATGTTTTTGGATAACAGGGAGTTCAACTGTCTACGTCCAAAAGTGAATGTCCACATTCCCCACAATACTAACTCTCTGTGTTCTCACTTTAGCACTAGGTGGTAAGGGCAACATTATGGAATCAACCTTGAAATTTGTTCTCACATATTCTGCATCTTCAGGCAATCTTGCAGCCTCAGACCTTGTCTCTCAGAAGCTAATCACTTTGTACTATCCTGATCCATCACCATCTCACCATCAGCTTCTGTTGTTTGTGTGGTGATAGGATTTCACTATCTATCCTAGGCTGGCCTCAAACTCACAATCCTCATGCCTTAGCCTCTCGAATGTTAGCATTACAGATATGTGCCACCATGCAGCCCCGTTCTCACCTGAGCCATTTCTCCTCCCTTCCTCCCTGCCTCTCCCTTACAGTGCTAGATTATACCCAGGGCAGACATTCTGCTATGGACCAAAATCCCCAGCTTTGCTTCAATAGCCTTCTAATTGTGTCCACATTGCCATATTTTTGCTCTACAAATGTTCTATTCTCTATTCTCTGCATAACAACCAAAACAATCTTTTTCTTTTTCTTTCTTTTTTTTTTTTTTTTTTTTTTTTGCCACAGGGCCTCTAGTCCAATCTGGCATCAAACTCTTTGTTGCCCAGAATGATCCCGAACTTCTGATTCTCGTGTGCGTGTGTGTGTGTGTGTGTGTGTGTGTGTGTGTGTGTGTTTCCCAACTGCTGGGATTGTAGGTATGTACCACCATGCCAAGATGCCAAGGCTATGCAGTGCTGGGGATCAACCCCAGGGCTTCATACATGCTGGGAAAGCATTCTGCCAACTGAACTACCATCCTTACCTCCTTTTCTGAGACAAGATCTCACACTATAGGCCAAGCTGGTTTGGAACTCATTGTGTAGCCCAGACTGGTTCTGAACTCATAGCCTCCATCAGCCTGAGTCTTTCAAGTGATGGGATTACAAGTGTGAGCCACCACATTCTGCTTGGAATGTTCTTTAGAGTCATAAATGCAGTCATGTCATCCCCTTGCTCAGAACCATCCAGTCTGGTCTGTCCTTCACACATAACTGGAATCGTGGTCCCAGGCAATCACTCTAAATCCCTTCTTTCACTTAGTCTTCCAGTCTATAGGCCTCCTTGCCATAAGCCCTACTGGGAAGTTCCATCAGAAACAGTCTTCTTGCAGATCCCTCTATAATAAAGCCAGTGTCTATGCCATACCTGGACCTTGGTTTCTTGTTTTATTGTGTTTGTGTGGTGGTGTTTTTGGGGGCGGGGTGTGCATATGCATTTATATGTGCAGAGGCTAGACTGTATAATCAGTCTCTACCATACTTTTTGAGACAGGGTCTGGCTCTGAACCCAGGTCTCAATGTTGTAGAAATACTCAGTGACAGACAAAGCCTTTGCAGCAAGAGGAGAGGGGAGTTTAATTTACACCCTGGCCTGGGGGTCCAAGCTTAGAGAAGTCTTGGCCCCGAACCCCGGTTACAAAGAGATTTTATAGTAGGGCACAGAGATGCCTACCTGACATTAGACATGTGACATTAGACATGTAAATTACAAGCACCTAGCAACTCACACATTTATAATGTGTTGCAGGAAGTTCAGATAATCCTCCCCAGGTATCCTCGGCCTCATCTTTTCCTAACTTCCTTATCACAGTTAAAGCAAATCCTTCTTTTGTCTCATAGAACTTCAAAGCTCTGGTATTTTCTCACCTCATGCTATACTGGCCATCGGAGGCCAATAAATGTCTGCAGAGTGAAACAATGAATATGGGGGCGGGCAGTGAGCTCATGCTCATTTTGCTATAATATCACCAATTGGGTGACATGAGCTAGCCAGCAAGGAGCAGAGTCCTCTGTCTCTGGCTCCCTGGTGTTAGGATTGCAGGCAGGTGTGTGCCACCGCAGCTAGTATATTATATGGGTGATGGGGATCCAAACTCGGGTCCTCTTGCTTGTGTGGCAAGCAGTTTACTCACTGAGCCATCTCCCCAGCTTCTGCTTTGTTGTTCTGAAGGTTTCACTATGTAGGCCAGGCGGGCCTCAAAACTCACGATCCTCCTGCCTCTGTCTCCTGATTGCTAGGATTACTGGTGTTTGCCACCTTGCCTGGATAGACAATTTTTGAAAAAAAAAAAATTATTTATTTGCTTACAGACAGAGACAGAGAAAAGAGAAACAAAGAGAGAATGGGCACACCAGGGCCTCCAGCCGTTGCAAAAGAATTCTAGCTGCTTGTGCCACTTTGTGCATCTGGTTTTGCATGAGTACTGGGGAATCCAACCTGGGTCAATGGGCTTTGCAAGCAAGCACCTTAACTGCTGAGTCATCTCTCCAGCCCCTAGACTTTTAAAAAAGTACTATCTAATTATTATCTAAAATTATTTTTCTTTTTGCTTGCTTGTGTGCTCCTTTTCTGTCCCTCCTATTAGAATTGCTAGAGAGCAAAATGCCAATTTAGTTTAACATCTTAATTGGTTTATGCTCGGTTTTAAAACAGAATGAATGTTCCAATGAATCAAACAGATGAGATTTTGTAGTTTTTTTTTTTTTTTTGTCTTGTTTTGCTTTCCTTTCCTTTGTGTCTTGCTGGGGTTCAAACCCAGGCCCTTGCACATGCTAGGCAAGTATTCCACCACTGAGCAGACCCCCCACAGCCTGAGGATGTTGGTTTTGTAGACAGGAAAGGGTTGAAGAAGCAGAAACTAAAACAAAAGTGCTTGTTTCAAAGTTGCTTTTCTTGAAAGGAGACAGGGGTGTAGAACAATAGGGAAATAAATGGTGAGCTATCATGTGTTAGTTCAAGTTCTATCTTTATGTAAGGATTAGGCTACAGGAGGCTTTATCATCACACCCATTGAATCTGAAAGTGGGGCTGCTATCTCTCTAATTCCGCTTCTCAGAAGGTTCCATAACCACCTTAATTTCATTGTGGTGAATCAACTTTTAGCATGAGTGACTTAATTTTGATTTTCAGACTGGCCTACTAGGGTGCAGTGTAGGAGCAGAGTCGAAAAAAAAATAGCCTCCTGAAACTTTATGTTTAACAAAATATAAGACCCAGATTATTAAATTGGTTAGCTTGGTTTTTAGGCACAGTAATGATAATGTGATTTTTGGAGAATATTTATAGAAAGATATATGCTAGTATATTTATGGATGAAATAATTCCACATCTTGGATTTCTTTTGAAATAATATAAGGGAAGGGTAGATTATCAATGAGAGAAGATTGGCTAAATTTATATCTTGTAAGATGGATGATGAATAACAGGATAATAGAAAGCTACTGTACCGTTTTCTGCCCCTGCGTCTCACACACACTCTTAGACTCGCTTCAAACTCACAGCGATTCTCCCTCAGCCTCCCAAGCGCTAGAAGCAGAGATGGGAGCCACCATGCCCGCTTCTTCTTTTGTAGATGCTTAAATTTTTCCAAAATAGCAAATAAAACTTTTTTGTTTTTTAAAATATTTTAAAAAATACAATATTTCAATTTATTTATAAACAGAGAGAGAGAGAGAGAGAGAGAGAGAGAGAGAGAGAGAGAGAGAGAGAGAGAATATGGGTGCACCAGGACCTCTAGCCACTATAATCAAACTCCAGCTGTATGAGCCACTTTGTGCATCTAGCTTTATGTGGGAACTGGAAAATCAAACTCTGATCCTTAGGTTTTGCAGGCAAGCACCTTAACCGCTGAGCCATCTCTCCAGCACTGTTTTTTTTTTTCAAGGAAGGGTCTCACTCTAGTCCAGGCTGACTCTGTAGCCCAGGCTGTCCTTGAACTCATGACTATCCTCCTACCTCAGCTTTCAGAGTGCTGGGACTGAAGATGCATGCCAACAAGCCACGCTTTCAAATTAAAGTTTTGCATATTTCTTCACCGTGCTTGGGAGACTGGAGAAATAGCTCAGCCATTAAGAGAATTTACCATTCAAGCTTGAGGGCCTGAGACCATCTGAGTTCAATTTCCCAGCACTTGCATAAACAGCTGGGTGTAGCCATGAACGCCTATAACTCTAGTTCTGCGGGGAGCAGAGACTGAAGAGTTGCCGGGCTTGGGAAAACAGTAGTTCTGGATTCACAGAAGAGACTGTCTCAAGGATGGACATACATGGATGTGTGAAAGAGGGTGTAGCTGATGCTCTCCTTTGGCCTCCTCACATCTGCACACAGATGTATATACACAACACATACCACACATACATACACACAAGTAATAAGTGACTGGGATATAGACATACTCAATAAATAAAGTTATATTTTTATTGTAGGTGCTGGTATAGCTCCAGCAAACATGAGACCCTGGGTTGATTCCCAGTTCCATAAACAAACAAAACTATTCGCTGTATAGAGAGTTGGGAGAATAGACGTGTATTTTCCAGATAAAAGTTAATCAAAGCTGGGCCTGGTGGTGCACGCCTTTAATCCCAGCACTTGGGAAGCTGAGGTAGGAGGATCACTGTGAGTTCAAGGCCACCCTGAGACTACCTAGTGAATTCCACATCAGCCTGGACTAGAGCAAGACCTGAAAAAAAATCATTTATTGCTAATTATTAGCAATCTAAATTTTAATTTCCAGAGAAGGACTGCATAGTCTTTATTCCAGCCCATGCACCTAAGAATGCACTAGTTTGGAAATGCTAAAAACTATAGTAGCTGATCAGGGGCGATGTCTCTGCAGTTAAAGGTGGTTGCTTGCAAAGCCTGACAGCCCTGGTTCAATTCCCCATTACCCATGTAAAGCCAGATGCACAAAGTGGCTTGAGTCTAAAGTTCATTTGCAGCTGCAAGAGCCCTGATGCATCCATACCCTCTCTCTCTCTCTTTCTCTCTCTCTCTCTTTCTCTCTCATAAAAAAAGATTTAAAAATTTAAAAATAAAAACTACAGCAGCTAATTTGATAATAGCTATTTTTAATTATTCTTTTTTGTTTGACTGTTTTTTGTTTTTTATTTCTTTTAAAAACTTTATTGCAAGATGGTGGACTAGATGCCAGGACTCACAGGGATAAATAAAAAGGGAGCAAGACAACCCAATTCTACCAACAGGACCTGAGATGATGGCTGACACCCAGGCAGGAGATGAACCACCCCTCACTCATCATCTAGGGCTCAAATGAAACCTTTGAGGAGGTGGTGAGATGAGCAAGAGAGCTCCCTCCACTGAAGTCAGACAACCTGTGAAAGTCATGGAGGCAGACACCGAGAATACCCAACATAGTCCAAAGCAGAAATCCAGAGATTCTTAAGATCTCAACAGTAAAGCAGACTTAAAATTCACCCACCATGGCTCAGGGAACTTTTTGGAAGAGGGGACAGAAAGATTGCTCTATGATAGTCAAAAGGGAGGAGGTTTCCAACTCAGTTCCAGCTTAATTTCTCAGTTTCTTGCAGCCAAAGCATTTGATGGCTTCAGCAATCGGGTGGTCCTAACATCTAGTTTGTGTGGGCAACCATGAATCTTGGCAATAGTTTGTATTGTTTTGGGGGGCATCAGAACAGCTCATTAGGAAGTACCCCACCCCAGCACTGACAATTTTCTAACAATTTATGACTTCTGGTTTTAGCATTATCCACTCCACAGAGTGTTTTATTTTGAGGCAGATTCTCACTCTAGTTCAGACTGATCTGAAACTCTGTACCCAAGACTGACATTGAACTCAAGGCAATCCTCTTACTTCAACCTACCAAGTACTCAAATTATAGGCTTTGTGTGGAAAAATTTATAACACTGAGGACCCAAGATAAGATTCTGAAATCCTTCAGGAAAGTAAAAAGGTTTTACTAGTCTCCTCTTATCCCTGGTTTTTCTTTGTACTATTTCAGTCACCTGTCCTTCAACAAGAAGGGTGAGTAGAGTGAAATTACTTGAGAGAAAGTGACTGCATTAGTATACTTGTCTTTAATATATTGTTAGGCTTGTCTTATTTTATTACCAGCTATTGTTACTTTATTACTATGCCTAATTTATACATTAAACTTCATGTATAGGAAAAACAGAATATTTAGGGTTCCGTACTATCTACGATTTCAGACAGTCACTAGGACTCTTAACATTATTCCCTGAGAACAATTGCACGTACAAAGAATCAGGAATGAAAACAATAATGCCTTTCTCAACAGCAATATATTTGATGTAGTTACCTTCTTGTTGCTGGATAAAGCACCTGACCAAGAGCAGCCAATGGAAGGCAAGTTGTTTGTTTTGGCTTATAGTCTCACAGGAAAACTCCATGATGGCAGAGGAAAGATGGTAGAGCAGAGGCTGGACATCATCTCCTTGCCAACATCAGGTGGAAAGCATCAGCAGGAGAGGGAACCAAACTCTAGCAAAGGGGAATTGACTATAATGCCCTGTGATGGTTAAGTTTTGTTGTCACCTTGACCTGTTTAGCAATTTTGGGTGTGTCTCTGATGTTGTTCACAGGAAGGCAGCTCTCTCAGTAGAGGGCAAGATGTACGGAGGCTCAGGGGAGCTAGGCATGAGCATCCCTTTCTAGGAGGGCAGTGCAGGAAGGAAACTCCAGAGACTCAGAAAGCCAACAAGTCTGGGATAGGGTTGTAAGACCCCACCCTAATGCTATATAAAGGGCAAAGAAATCTCACTCTTTCCCCTGCCTGTTTGCTGTTGTGTGTGTGGTGCTGGTGATGGTTTTTCTCTCTCTGCTTGGACTGTGAAAAAGGGAGCCAGCCTCTTTTGCCATTGTAGAACTTCCCCTCGATCTGTTGCTTCAATAAATCCTTTCCTCCCATAACTGTGCCTGGTTTGGAGATTCATCCTCTTGGCACATGAACTGACTACGACACACCCCCAACAGCACACTTCCCTTAGGAAGGCTCTACCTCTAAAATTGCCATCAGCTGGGAACTAAGCACTCAAAACATATGAGTTTAAGCAGGGTGTGGTGGCACATGCCTTTAATCCCTGCACTTGGGAGGCTGAGGTAGGAGGATCACCATGAGTGGGAGGCCACCCTGAGACTACAGGGTGAATTCCAGGTCAGCCTGGGCTAGAGGGGGACCATACCTCAAAAAACAAAAACAAAAACCAAAAAACATGAGTTTATAAGGAACACCTAATACAAACTGCCAAAATTTTTGAATGGAGAAATGCCTTCAAAATTCTCAAGGAAAAGAAGTTTTTAATTTTTATTTCTTTCTGTGTGCATGTGCCTTCATATGTGTGCCTGTGGAAGCCAGAGGACAACTTACAGTGTTGTTCTTTCAGTCAACGTCCATCTCTTTTAAGAAAAGGGCTCTCATTGGCCTGGAAGTCACCAAATTATGCTAGACTAGTTGGCCAGTAAGCCCTGGGAACCACTTGTATTTACCCTTCTACAACTCTGGTACTACCCTCACATCCAGCATTGTTTTTATTCATACCAAGCTCATCATTCAATAAGTCTTAATGCCACATGGCATTTTACATGGTCATCTGCGGAAACACATCACATCCAGCATTTCTTACATGGGTTCTGGAACTCAGGTCCTTATGGCTATAAGGGAAACACTGAATGACCTCACAGTGTTATTACTTATTTATTTTTAAAATACTTTTCAGCCGGGCGTGGTGGTGCACAATTTTAATCCCAGCACTCGGGAGGCAGAGGTAGGAGGATTGCTGTGAGTTCAAGGCCACCCTGAGACTACATAGTGAATTCCAGGTCAGCCTGGACTAGAGCAAGACCCTACCTCGAAAAACCAAAAAAAAAAAAAATTCTTTTCATTTATTTATTTGAGAGTGAGAAACAGATAGTAAGAAAGAGTGAGTATGGGTGCAATAGGACCTCTTGCCATTGCAAAGGAATTCCAGATGCATGTGCCACTTTGTACATCTGGCTTTATGTGGGTATTATAAAATTAAGCCTGGGCATCAGGCTCTGCAAGTGTTGCAGTCAGCTTCATATCATTGGGACAAACTTCCAAACAGACACAGTTTATGGGAGGAAGGGGTTTATTTCACTCTTACAGATCCAGGGGAAGTTTCATCAGTGGCAGAAGCAGCTTGCTTACTTCCATACATTCAAACAGAGAGAAAAGACTGCAGCCACACACTGCTGGGATGAATTTCCAAACCAGGCACAATTTTTGGGAGGAAAGTATTTATTGAAGTAACAGACCCAAGGGAAGTTAAGGAAAAACGCTGGCCCCCTTTCACAGAAGCAAGCAGAGAGAGAAACCCAGAACCAGCACCTCAAGCGAGCAAGCAAGCACACTGTAACACTGTCATTTACAAAACAGCAGGACTGCCAGGCTTGGGTTCCAGGGATGCTGTTTTGCATATGTATCCCTAGAATTTTGCATCCAATTTAGAAAGGGTGCTATGACCCCAGGAGGCCAGGCCAAAGTGCCACTTCCTCCAGCCAGAAGCCTGGAGACAATTAACAATTATAATAAACACAATTATAATAAATTCTATTGGGGGACATCTATTCAAAACTACCACACCAGCTGACAGCAAGAACCCAACCAGAGCTCAAACTGCTTTCCATACAGATTTGACCCCAGTGGCATGACCCCTCTAGCACACTGCTGGAGACTTAAGCAGCAAGTTTAACCTTAATAAAAAAAATACCTGAGGGCTGGAGAGATGCTCAGTGGTTAAGGCACTTGCCTGCAAAACCTAACGACCCAGGTTCCATTCCCCAGGACCCATGTAAAGCCAGATGCACAAAGTAGTACATAAATCTGGAGTTCATTTGCCATGGCTAGGGGCCCTGGCATACCCATTCTTTCTCTTTCTCCTCTCTATCTCTTTTGCTGCTTGGAAATAAATTAATTATTAAAAAAATAGTTGAGGCTATGGGGAACACATATTCACATTCAAACCACTATAGTAAGCAAGTACCCTTGGCCACCAAGCCATCTCCCCAGGCCATTTTTAAGTTATTTAAATATATTTTTATTTATTTGAGAGAGACAGAGACAGAGAGACAGAAAGAGTATGGGCATGCCAGGACCTCCTGCCACTGCAAACAAACTCCAGACATATGTGCCACTTTGTGCATATTGCTTTACATGGGTACTGGGGAATCAAACCTGGGTTGTTGGGCTTTCAGGCTGGCAAGCCAGCACCTTTAACCACTGAGCAATCTCTCCAGCATGTATTTATTTATTTATTTATTTATTTTATTTTTTTTAAACTTCAAGTGTTTTGGCTTTTTTTTTTTTAAGATTTTATTTATTCATTTTCAATCAGAGAGGAAAGAGAGAGAGAGAGAACCAGGGCCACCACCTTGTAGGGCTGGCTTATGTGGGTCCTGGGGAATTGAACCCAGGGCCTTAGGCACTGGAGGCAAGTGCCTTAACCGCTGAGCCATCTCTCCAGCCCTATTTATTTATTTATTTATTTATTTATTTTAAACTTTTTATTGCTAGCTTCCATAATTATAGACCATAAGCCATTATGATTCCCTCCCCACCCTCCCTCATATCTCTACCCCCTCTCAGTCTCTGTTTTGTTTGGGTGTTATCATCTTTTCCTCTCATTATGTGTAGGTATTATCAGACACTGTGAAATCATGAATATCAAGGCCATTTTGTGTCCTTGGAAGTTTTCATTGTAAGCAGTCCTACCCTTCCTTTGTCTCTTATAATCTTTCTGCCACTTCTTCTGCAGTGGACACTGAGCCTCGAGAAGTGTGATAGAGATGTCCCAGTGCTGAACACTCCACTGCCATTTCTTCTCAGCACTATGGGTATCTTTGGAGTTACCAGTATCTGAAAAGGAGAAGCTTCTCTAGCCAAATGTGAGAGTAACATTATAATATGTGTATGCTCATTTAAAAAACAGTGATTATAAGGCATTTGGTAAGTATAATATATGCATTTAGCCAGACAACAGAAGGCATTACTCCCCTAGGGCTCTGACCTTCCCCAACATAGGCTTTTAACTAGGTCTTCAGTACCAGATATCCTTTCCCTCCTGTGGAGCGGATCTCCAGTCCAATTAGAGAGCAATTGGTTTCCCCCACAATAGACGTGCCACTGTTGCACCTATTGGCACATTCGGCCTGGCTGGCAAGTCTTAAGGATTGCAAGATCCACTACTGTTCACCACAGTTAATGACTTCTCTCTCCCATAGGGCTGCATGCAACTATAGCTTTTTCCAGCTTTCTGTCAGCTGGTTCAGAGAGAGAAGGTTTCCAGCTCAGCTCCAGTTTGATTTCTTAGTGACCTATACAGCCCAAGCATATGTGGTCTTCAGCAATAAGGTCTTACCATCTTATTCTGGTGGGCAACCAAGAGTCTTGGCAATGGCCTGTAATGTTTTGGAGGCCTCAGGAACCTCCCTGGCAAACAACTCTCAGGGAAGGTATCCCATCCCTGGCACTGAAGTTTTTCTAGTAACAATCTATGGTTACTGGCTGTGCCATTTTCTTAAGGACAACATGTCGCATTTGGCTTTCTGGGCCTGGGTTACCTCACTTAGTATGATCCTTTCCAGACCTATCCATTTCCCTGAAAATTTCATAATTTCATTTTTGTTTACTGCCAAATAGTATTCTGTTGTGTAAATGAATCACATCTTCATTATCCATTCATCAGTTGAGGGCCATCTAGGCTGGTTCCATTTCCTAGCTATTGTAAATAGAGCCGCAATAAACATGCAAGAGCAAATATCTCTAAGGTAGTGACTAGAGGAAGGGTCTTACTTGGTAATACACTTTGGCTTCAGACTCACAGTGATCCTTTTGCTTCACGTAATCCTGAGTACCGGGATTACATTTGTGTGCTACCATGCCCAGCTAGGAAAGTGATTTTCAATTTAGAGAAAATTATACATAGGTAAAACGTCAGTGAAATGTGAATATAAAATAAAGTCCTTTTCAAAATACAAGCTCTCAAGTTTACTTCCCTTATGTGCTTTCTCAGAAAGCTATTGGAGAATTTGTAGCACTAGACAAGGGAATAAATCAGAGAGGGGGAAGGCCCTGGATTCAGGGACAAGGTGCCCTAAACACAGGGTGGGAATGGGCAACTGGCCTAGACAGCCATCTCTCCTATAGAGACTTGTAGGAGACTTCTCTCAAATGGAAGACTCAAAGGATGTCTCCCAGAAAAGAAAAATGCAGCTGAATGCCACCTGACACTTGAAGTCTGCAATATAGCACCGAGGGCATGGATTCGTGGTCTGTTTGTTTATTTGTTTGTTTGTGTTGAGGTAGGGTCTCACTCTAGCCCAGGCTGACCTGGAACTCATTCTAATCCCAGGTTGGCTAAAAACATTGACCCTCCTACTTCTGCCATGTGTAACCGCACCTGAGCAAGATTAGTTTTCCATGAAGCAAGTCCAAGAAGAACAGTGATCCTGCCATAAAAGGGGAGGGAGGCATCTAAGTAATCCCAGCATTTGGAGGCACAGGCAGGAGCCAACCTGATGTACAGAGTGAAATTGTTTCAACATAAAACATAAGAAACAACAAAAAGACTTAATAGTGTAACACATTTAATTATGTTTTAATCTTATTTCACCTCCAAGCAACCCTTCAAGGAAAACAATGCTTCATTTTATAAATAAAGGACACTAGGGTTCAAGAGTTTAAGTGACTTGCCAAGGATACACAAAGGCAGAGCTGTAATTTGACTATACAACCTTAACTGACTCCCACAGCATTTACCCTTTCTTCTGTGTCCCTGTAGAAAGAGGGGACAGCACTTTGCTCCTCCTTTGTCACTTTCAACAATAGCGCCATACTGCATCTCAATTCTTCCCTGGATACTTTGTAACATTTGGTCACAACCTTGCTGCTGGCCACTGATCTCTGAGAACTTTCTTGAGCATGTGACTTATCATCAGGCCAAACCAGATTCTGGACAGCTCACCATATGCAAAACTGCTAGAAGTTTTTATTCTTCTCTCTCTTCTTTTCTTTTCTTTCTCTTTCTCTCTTTCTTCCTTCTTCCTTGCTTTCTTCTTTCTTTCTTTTTCTTTTCTTTTCTTTTTTTTTTTTTTTTGGTTTTTCAAGGTAGGGTCTCACTCTAGCCCCAGGCTGACCTGGAATTCACTATATAGTTGCAGGGTGGCCTTGAACTCACGGTGATCCTCCTACCTCTGCCTCCCAAGTATTGGGATTAAAGGCTGCACCACCATGCCCGGCATCTTTCTTTCTTTCTTTCTTTCTTTCTGCAGTGCTGGGGATCAGACCTAAGGCCTTGTGTATGGTGGGCAAATTTTCTTTGTGGCTATAGGTGCTAATTATTTCTCATTTGTAACAAGCCTGCTATTGGTCATCGTCCTATTTGCTTTTTTTTTTTCTGTCCCCTACCCTCATTCTTCACTCTACATCCTAAGTGGTAATGCTGAAACACATAGCCAAAGGTTTTGTTTGGGCCCTAGATGGTGAGTTAGGAGTGGTTCATCTTCTGCCTGGGTGTCAACCATCATCTCAGGTCCTGTTGGTAGAATTGGGTTGTCCATGGTTCTTGCTGCCTTCTAAAAAATACAAACAGAATCTCCAAAGGAGAATGAGATCAGTATAAGTTAAATGAAACAAACATTGTTGATTTGGTGAAATTCTAATGGGTGGAGCTTCTCTGTAGGCCTTTGAGGAAGTGGCGGGATGAGAAAGAGAGCTACCGCCACAGCAAGTCAGACAACCTATGAAAGGGAAATGAGCACAGACACCAAGGATACCCAACACAGACTAAAGCAGAAATCCAGAGACTCATAAGATCTCAACTTAAAACTCATCCAGCATGACTCAGGGAACTTTGTGGAAGAGGGGGAGAAAGATTGCTAAGAGTCATGGTGGAGGAAAATATCCAAAGACATTTCCCCCCTCAGCAACCCCTCAACAACACACACACATACACACACACACACACACACACACACACACACACACACACACAACTGGCTACTGCTTGTACAATTCATAACTCCTCCATCCCATGGACTATTCCAGCAATCCCACTGAGGATGGCCCTCAGCAGGTTGGGGGCAGGGAGGAGGGAAATGGGGGTACCATCACAAGACTTATTCATGCATTGTTTTAATTATTAACAATAAATAAGTTTTTTTAAATAGCCAAACCCTGCAGGCTTCCACGCTCACTGGGTGTCATCATGCTGCCGTCTGGAACAGAGCCACACCAGACTCCTTGTAGTCCTCGGGCCACCTGCCAAGGGCTTTTGTCCAGTCTTTCCCCTCTGCCTGAAGACTTCCTTTTCCTCTGAACCTACTTCAGTGCTACTCATCCTTCTGATCTGGCACAAGTGGCATTTCCTCCCAGACTCTCCCATCCTTCCCTTTCCTGGTCCTTGATCATATTTTCAGGGTAGGTAGTCACTTGTAATATACATTAATCATATAACATCCACATTAATTACTGTGATTTTATGATTAGCAATAACTTCTCAAACTAGACTTCAAACTCCATGAAGACAGGGTTGATAGTTCCTTTGTCTTCACAGGACAGCAAAGTCATTGGGACAAAGAAGAGCCTCAATTAAAAGTTTCTGAATAGGGGCTGGGAGATGGCTCAGTGATTAAGTGTTTGTCTGCAAATCCTAAAGACCCGGGTTTGATTCCCCAGTATCCATGTAAAGCCAGATGCACAGTGGCACATGCATCTGGAGTGTTTCAGTCACTGGAAACCCTGGAGCGACTATTCTTTCTCTCTTTCTCTTCTCTATCTCTCTCTGCTTGCAAATAAATACATGAAAATATTTTTTTTTTAGTTTCTCAATATGTGATGTGTAAGTGGTAACACTTGGTAGACAGTTGGATATGTAATTTTTATTCCAAAAAGGATATGGACTAAAAATTTATATTAGCACATAAGAGGTTATAGATGTGCTCTCCCTGCCCCCTCTCTGTCTCTCTAATACATACACACACACACACACACACACACACACACACACACACACACACAGTCATGGTGTAGCCCAGGTTGCCCTTGAACTCAATGGTGCTTAATAAAGTGAAAATAAAGAATTCAGGGGCTGGGGAGTTGGCTCAATAGTCAGAAACACTTGCTCCTTAAGCCTGCTGACCTAGTTCCATCCCCAGCACCTACATAAAGCTTGATGCCAAGTGGCTCATCTATAATCCCAATCTCATCTGTAATCCCAATGTGCCTACAGCAGTGGGAGGCAGAGGTAGGAGAATCCCAAAGCTCGTGGGCCAACTAGACTGGCATTTCCAGCAACAAAAAGACAATGAGAAACCCTATCTCAAACAAGATAGGAGAACCAATACTCCACTGTTGTTGTCTGGCCTTCACAAGTGCTTGGTGGCATGCATGCACTCATACACACCACACCACACACACACACACACACACACACACACACACACACACACACACACACACACACACACACACAGTTCCATCTTAAAGCCCTAAATATAACAATTGTGTTAGTAAGGTTTTTTTTTTTTTTGTGAACAAAATACCTAAGATAATCAACTTAAAAGAAAAAAATTTATTTTGACTCTGAGTTTCTGAGGTTTCACACCATGGCCTGTTGCTTTTGGGCCTGTAGTGGGGAACAAGTGAGGAGGAGCAAAGCTGTTTCTTGCGTGGTGTCTTGGAAGAAGGGGCTGCTAGGGTGTCAATATTCTCTTTGAGGGCATGTCCTTGGGGATCTAACTTCCTTCCACTGGGCCTCACCTCCTAAAAATAATACCACTTCCCAATAAATAGTGTTACAGGCTGGAATAAGCCTTCAAACATGGGGCCTTTGAGGGCCACTGAAACCCACACTATAGCACCAGTCATTGGGTTGAAAGCCAAACTCTTTATAGGTGTGGTGGAGCAAACCTGTAATCCCAGAACTCAGGAGGCTAAGGCAGGGAGATCACAAGTTCAAGGTCAGCCTGGGTAACCCAGTGAGGGAGAGCTTATCTCAAAACACAGAAAGAAAGAAGAAAGAAAGAAAGAAAGAGAGAGAGAGAGAGAGAGAGAGAGAGAGAGAAAGAAACAAAGAAAGAAAGAAGAAAGGAAGGAAGGAGAGAAGGAAGGAGAGAAGGAAGGAAAGGGAAAGGAACCAAAAGAAAAGAAAGCTCTTCTCAGTTACCTGGATGCAGCTGTTCTTCCTTCTGCATTCCCCACCTCCAGCCCCAGCTACAGCATCATACTCCTCATCACCCAGACTGAAGACCTCCATCTTTTCCCTCCCTCTTCAATTTTTGTAACTGGTGGTTGTAAGTGTTTACTGAGTCCCATGGTCTCATCTCATAGCTGCTTCTTCCCTATTCCCAGAACTACTCGTCTATGTCCTGGTTCACTACAGTAGCCTACCAACTTATCTCAGCATTTGTGACTTCCCACCTTTCATTTGGCCCCAGATTTATGTTTTATCAAACATAGGGTTGATCATGTTTCGGACCTACTCAAAAGCCTTTGATGGCTCCCCATTGTATTAAGAGTGGTCCCTTAGGCTGGCTGGCTGGGTGGGTGGGGGTAATCAGAATCACCTTCTACCCACTGCAAAAAATAAAATGAGAAGCTGGGTGTGGTGGCACACGTCTTTAATCCCAGCACTCAGGAGGCAGAGGTAGGAGGATTGCCGTGAGTTCAAGGCCACCCTGAGACTACATAGTGAATTCCAGGTCAGCCTGGACTAGAGCGAGACCCTACCTTGAAAAACAAAAAATAAAATAAAATGAGAAAAATAGAAAACAATTTGAGGCCAGCCTGGGCTACATGAAACCCTGTCTCAAAACAAAACAACAGCAACAACAAAAAAATCCACAAAAACAAATAAAAACCATGATAAATATTTAAGAGAGTTACACTGAACCTGCTCTGAACATTACACAATGTAGAGATGTACTGAAACATCACATGGTATCCCATTAATTGGTATAACTTTCATGTTTTAATGTACCAATTAAATTGTAATTTAAAACAAATCAAAACAAACTAGACGTAGCTCAGGGAAAGTGCTCAATAATTTCTCAGTAGCCCTTCTCCTATGGTACCCTCTGGTGGTAAATTCCTGCAATGGCCAATCTTATTTTACCCACAACATTTCCCCTGATCTTCTATGTTAACAGACCACAAGTTTAAAAACCGAAGTCTGAACTTCCTTGTGAAGGGTTCAGTCTTACCCCCTACTTTGTTCCATAGTATCTTTCTACCAGCTCGCTCTAGCCCAGGCTGACCTGGAATTCACTATGTAGTCTCAGGCTGGTCTCGAACTCACAGCGATTCTCCTACCTCTGCCTCCTGAGTGCTGGGATTAAAGGCGCCCAGCTCATCTACCAGCCTTCTTGATGTCCCATTCTGGAGTGCTTTCAGCCACACTGGAACACCATGTACTTTCCCATATTAATTCCTCCATTGACACTTTTCCTCTGCCCCAAGTTTCCCAGATGAAACCTCTGTCTTGTTTAAGGCTCAGATATCCCTTTAAGAGGACTGGGGAGATGGCTCAGTGGTGAGTGCTTGCTTGCATAGCCTGTTGGCCTGGGATCAATTCCAACCCACCCACTTAAACTGGACATTAAACATGACACAAGCATCTGGTGTTTGCAACAGCAAGAGGCCCTGGATATACACAAATACTTTTTAAAAATACCTCTTTCAAGCAAGACATGGCACACATATACACCTGTAATCCCAGCACTTGGGAACCTGAAACAGGAGGATTGCCAATTCCAGGCCAGCCTGGGCTACACAATGAGAACCTTTCTCGAAAAACAACAAAAGCCAGACACCCCTCCCCCAATGAACAACAGCCCCCCAATTCTCATTACTCTAGGAAACTTGTCCAAATAAACCCCATCTTTTTGTCTTTCAAAGGCACTCTGTGCCCTCTTAGAGAAGCTTTTCCAAATTATATGGTTTCATAGTTCCTGGAGTTTTTGTCTTTACAGCCGCACTTGCTAGTCACGTGTTTACATTGTGCACCTGCAAGGTAAGCAGGAACAGAGATTCCATGTGAGAGCAGGCAGGTGGCTGGTGGGTGTGGGACCCTGCTAAAAGGGGCATGGAGGAGGTAGGGTTTTGCTGAGTCTGGCAGGCTTCTGGGACTGTCTCCTTCTGATAATAAAGTTGAGGCAAAATCTGAGGGCCCCTATAAATCTTAGCAATCCTGAACACTCCAGCCCCCAGGCAGGCCACAGCTGTGCCCTGAGATAAGCAAGCAGTTCAAAGCCTAACTTAGTCCAGCTGCAATAACAAACCTAAACAATAAGGTTACATTTCCTCTGCTGACATCACAATTCTATACATATCCATGTATAGAGTCATGTAGCCCCCTCAATTTATCTATGCAAAATAGGTATCCAAAGGATACTGGCCTCTACCAATCAAACTCATGAAATGCTCACAGATCTTGCTTCCTATGCTTCTACCTCTGACTTTTCTCTATATAAACTGCTATCTATACAATAAAATGAGAATTGCCCACTGCCGCATTCTCCTGAGAGTCCTCATCTCTCCTTCCGCTCACAGCTATTCCAAGCCTCTGCTCACCCAGCCCCATGGGCAAACAGGGAGTTGATGCATGCTGCAACTCCCTAACTAACCCATGGACCCAGAGCTGGCGCCCAACGTGGGGTGACGGATTCCCCAAAGAAGGAGACAGTCCCAGAAGCCTGCCAGACTCAACAAAACCCTACATCCTCCATGCCCCTTTTAACAGGGTCCCACAGGTGGGCATGGTGGCACACACCTGGAATCTTAGCGCTCTGGGAGGCTGATGCTAAAAGATGGCCTTGGCTACATAGTGAGACTCTGCCTCAAAAAAAAAAAAAAATGAAAGAGACATGGACACGACCGCTGAGTTTGTCTTCCTTCGCATCACTGCTGCTGCCCTCCAGCGCCATCACTGAACCAACCCAGCGACAGGGAAGGCAGCAGGACCACTGTGAGCCTCTTGTAAAACACTGAAGATGAAACCTTTAGCCTAAGAAGAAAATAGAAATTTGTGCCATTATTTGTATTACTGATTAATAAACAGGGATATTTACTAAAGTGATCATGGTTAAACTTAAGCTCAAAAAGTGGGAATAAACTGGGCATGGTGGCGTATGCCTTTAATCCCAGCACTTGGGAGGCAAAGGTAGGAGGATCACTGTAAGTTTGAGACCAGCCTGAGACTCCATAGTGAACTCCAGGCCAGCCTGGCCTAGAGCAAGACCCTAACTCAAAAAAAAAAATTGGAATATTGGGTTTGAGGAGTGGGAAACAAAAGAGGTCAAAGGACCAAAATATGATTAAATTATAATATGCTCACGTGTTAATGCTCTTGATTTAAAAAACTTCAGAAGAGAGGCTGGAGAGATTGCTCAATGGTTAAAGCACTTTCCTGGAAAGCTTAAGGACCCAGGTTCAATTTCCCAGCGCCCATGTAAAGGCAGATGCACAAAGTGGTGAGTGCACCTGGAGTTTGCTTGCAGTGGCTGCAAGCTAGAGGCCCTGGTGCACCCATTCTCTAATATATAAATGAAGAAATTAAATAAAATATTTTTAAAAACAAAAAGTCAAAAGGGGCTGGAAAGATGACTCAGAAATAAATTATTTTTTAAAGACATAAAGCTTAGGGTTGGGGAGATGGTGCAGTGGTTAAAGGCACCTGCTTGCAAAGCCTGAGGTTCTATTCCCAGCACCAGGTGCATAAAGTGGCGCATGTGTCTGGAGTTTGTTTGCAGCAGCAAGAGGCCTTCTTTTCCTCTTACTGTCTCTAGCTCTCTTTCAAATAAATCAATAATTTTTGTTGTTATTTTTATTTATTTATTTATTTTTTTGTGATGCTGAGGACCAAACCCAGGGCCTTGTGCTTGCTAGGCAAGCGCTCATCCACTGAGCTAAATCCCCAACCCCTGCTGTTATTTTTTGAGAAAGGCTCTCACTCTAGCTCAGGTTGAGCTGGAATTCACTATGAAATCTAAGGGTGGCCTTGAACTTATGGCCATCTTTCTACCTCTGCCTACCAAATGCTGGGATCACAGGCATGCACCAGTGCACCCAGCTAATAAATATTTTTTAATAAAAAGAAAGTTTGAATGGCTCAGTGGTTAAAGGTGCTTGCTTGTAAAGCTTGATGACCCAGGTTCAACTCTCCAGTACCCATGTGAAGCCAGATGCACAAAGTTGGCCCAGGTTTGATTCTTCAGCACTTACATAAAGCCAGATATACAAAGTGGTGCATGCCTCTAGAGTTCATTTGCAGCTCAAGAGACCGGGATGCATCAATTCTCTCTCTCTCTCTCTCTCTCTCTCTCTCTCTCTCTCTCTCTCTCTCTCTCTCTGTTGTGTGCTTGCTTACTAATATAAATAATTTTTTAATTTAAAAATGTTTTTAAAAGGATGGAGAAATATTGGTTGAATTTTCAAGAAAATTAGACTCAAAATAAAAGAGAATTTCTGTTATCAATGCCTGTAATTTTTTAAAAAATATTTTATTTATCCATTTTCAAGCAGAGAGATACAGAGAGAGAGAGAGAGAGAGAGAGAGAGAGAGAGAGAGAGAGAGAGAGAGA
>PVHP010017923.1:15041-33975 GCA_004024765.1 Zapus hudsonius | reverse complement strand
AATTGATAGGGAGGCTACTAAAAATCGAATCCTGGTAATCCAAAATTGTGTATATTTGTTAACCTACACTGATCTCACTCTCCGATGGAGATTGTGTTTGTATCTTTCAGGATGCAGCGAGAGTGCTGGGGCTCATCTAACCCTACCAACCGACCGTAGGCCGATAGCTGAGATTCTGGCAAGAGAGGGGACACCACAGCCATACAATGGAGGATCCAAATGGAACTCCGCAGAGAATGACGAGATGAACAAGGAGCCCACAGCCACAGCCATTAAATCAACACAGGATTAGCCAGTGGAACAGAAACCCCTTTAATACCAATACTTGGGAAGCAAAGCTAAACTGATTGCTGAGTTTGAGGCCACCCTGAAAGAATTCCAGGTCAACCTGAGATAAAGAGACCCTACCTTGAAAAACAAAAAACACAATGAGGCATGGTGTCCAAGCCTTTGATCCCAGCACTCTAGAGGTAGAGGCAAGAGGATCACTGTGAGTTTGAAGCCACCCTGAGACTACATAGTAAAGTCCAGGTCAGTTTGGGCTACAGCAAGATTCTACCTATCTTGAAGGGGGAAGGAAGTTTTAAGTAAAAAACTTAATTGTTCCAAATGTTAATAGAAACAAATTGGCTCCAACAAAATCATTGGTGGTGATTAAACTATATTTCCAATTACCCCCCCCCCCCAGATAGAATCTCAAATTAGTGCAGGCTGACTTGGAGACTGGCCTGAACTCAAGGTGCTCTTCCTGCCTCAGCTGGGGTTAAAGGAATATCCAACACACCCAGCTATATATTATCAATTCTCTACACTGACATTTTAATTCAGCTGATCTGGGTGTGAAAATCAGTATCTGTAATTTTAAAAACTCCACAGGTATTTCAATGGACCATCAAAGAACCCCTGAAGAGGTAAAGGCCCATCTTCAAGTGAGTATATCAAAAGGAAAGAGAATACCTTCTTTCAAAATGGTTCTTTTGACACAGCTTCCAATTAGGGTATTGTAGGCCACTTGGTGTCTGATCATACTCAAGATAAGAGGAACTCTGCCAGGGTGCTGAAAGGTGATTTTGCTAACCAGTGTTCCCTGCAGACTTTGGCCATCTGGAAGAGGAGCATCCTTGTTCAGAAAATAGCAATGCTGCTGACCTGGAAGAGCCTTAGCAAAAAGAAGAAAGCAAATAAAGGCTTATTTACCTGCTGTACTTCAGCCACAAACTACCCTGGGGAAGTGGTCTAATAAGGAGGGGTGGAAACCTGCTTCTTGAAGAAAAGCAAAACCAGAGTTTTATTCAGAATTCTCTGACCAGCTGATATCATAAATATCAACTATTTACTTATTTAGCTGAATGATCTCTTTTTAGTAACTGTGCTTAACGTGGTTAACCCAGAAAATTATTTAAGAATTTCCTGGGCTGGAGAGATGGCTCAGAGGTTAAGGCATTGCCTCCAGTGCCTAAGGCCCCAGGTTCAATTCCCCAGGACCCACATAAGCCAGACCCACAAGATGGTGGCTCTGGTGCTCTCTCTCTCTCTCTCTCTGTATCTCTTTGCTTGAAAATAAATAAATAAAATTAAAAAAAAAAAAAAGAATTTCCTAAAGAACAATTTAGGAAACTATATTTTTAATAAAACATACTATATAATTATGACCTAGTCAGAATCTGTGATAAACTATATATTAGTATTAACTATCATTAAACACTGAAATAAATTCAAGCCTCAATGAGGTTTTGGAACCTTCATTATTCATGCCAGCATTTTATTCTCTGTATGTATTATTTAAGGGACCTAATCCAAAACTCATGGCACTTAAAATAATTATCAATTTTCAACATCATATAAACTTGTAAAATTTTCATTCACTAAAGAGACTTCCATTTCTGAGATTTTTTTTTTTTTTTTTTTTTTTAGGTAGGGTCTCCCTCTAGCCCAGGCTAGCCTGGAATTCGCTACGTACTCTCAGGCTGGCCTCAAACTCACAGTGATCCTCCTACCTCTGCCTCCCGAGTGCTGGGATTAAAGGCATGTGAAGTAATACCATCTTTCAGATTGTTACGAAAAGGCTTTGATAAATTGCTCAGGCTGGCCTCATAGTTGTGGCAATCCTCAAATCTGTAAGTCTCAAATGCTGGAATTTGAGAAGTGTGCCACCAGAGCTGGAGTTCCTTATTAAAAACTCTCCAAAATTTAGATGTAGCAGCACATCTTGCATCCCAGGGCACTCAGAATTTGGAGCTTAAGGTCATCCTTCACTTACATATCAAATGCAAGGCAGCCTATGTTACATGAGACCAGACCCTGTCTCAAAACAAAAAGCAACCAAACAAACAAAAGGAATGAAATTTCAAAAAGGTACGTTGCTGTTTCTAAACTCAGCTCATGCCTTTTTACTTCAGTATATTTCAGATATTTTATTTCATTTGTAATTTCAGGTTTGACTGAGGAAACAGGATGTTTAAGCAATCCAAAATTAAAGTTACCATATCTCAATAATACTAGAAAGGACTACAATACTCCATACCCACAGCATCAGCATCTACTTACAGCATAAAATCGCATGTTGTGATTCAAAGGTATGGGGTCAGGATCCTTTGATAGCTCAAATTGGGTGATGAGTTCATAGAGGGGTACATAAGTTGGCTGAGCTTCAAACAATGGAATTCCTGCAAAAATAATGACTAGTATGATAACCATATTAAGATCAAAACAATAACTTCTCAATTTTCAGTTCATATTTTTTATATTTCTTCATCCATATATTCAAAATGTACTAAGTGTTTTACTATAAACCATCTACCACCAGGCTTGGTGGTATAGGCATTTAATTGCAGCACTTGGGAGGCTGAAGTAGGAGAAATGCCATGAGTTTAAGGCCACCCTAAGAATACATAGTGAATTCCAGGTCATACTGGGCTAGAGTAAGATTCTATGTTGGGGGAGCGGGGGAAAGGTGGACATTGTCCTGTGCCTCCATAGACAGAGGCACTTTTGCACACATAGTGAATTCCAGGTCAGCCTGACATACTAACACGAAAAACAAAATATAATTTAAAATATATTCATTTTTTTATTTGAAAGAGAGAAGTATGGGTAGACCATGGCTTCCTGACACTGTGAATAAACTCCAGAAACATGGGCCACATTGCAGGTCTGGCTTTTCACAGGTACTGGCGAATCAAGGCCAGGCTGTCAGGTTCTATAAGCCAGCACTTTTAACCTAACCACTCAGTAATCGTTCCAACCCACCCCACCCGACCTCAACTTTTCTTTGTAAGGGTCTCACTGTAGCCCAGGCTGGCCTTGAACTCAGTGATCCTCCTACCTTTGCCTCCCAAGTGCTAGCAAGAAAGGCATGCCCCACCTGGGTCTAACTTTCATATTTTATTTAAATATTGTTTATTGATTTATGTGCAAACATGGAAAGACAGAAGATATACAAAGAGAATGGACATGCCAGGGCCTCCAGCCTCTGCAAACAAACTCCAGATTCATGTACCATTGTGTATCTGGCTTTACATAGATACTGGGGAATCAAACCTGGGTTGTAAGGTTTTGCAGGCAAGTTCATTAACCTACTGAGCCAACTCTCCAACCCCAACTCTCTTTTTTCAAAAAAAAAAAAAAAAAAAGAATTATTTAATTATTTATGTGAAAGAGTGAAAGAGGCACATACAGAGAGAATGGGCATGCCAAGACATCCAGACACATGCTCCACCTTATGCATCTGGCATTACGTGGATACTGGGGAACAAGGCAAACACCTTAACCGCTAAGCCATCTCTCCAGCCCTAAACTAATTTTTTTTGTTGTTTTTTTCGAGGTACAGTCACACTCTTGCCCAGGCTGACCTGGAATTAACTATGTAGTCTCAGGGTGGCCTTGAACTCACTGCAATGCAACTCCTACCTCTGCCTCCCGAGTGCTGGGATTAAAGGCATGCACCACCACGCCCGGATGTGCTAACTTTCATTTGTTAAACAGGGTCTCACAGAACCTGAAGCTTACCAACTTGAATTGCTTAGCTAGCCAGGAAAAAAAATCCTCCCTTCTCTGCCTCCTCAATACTTATTGATTCACAAGTGTACTTGGGTATGTGTGAGTTCTGAGATCTGAACTCAAGGCCTCATACTTGCACAGTAAGAAATTTACTCATTGAGCCATTTTCCCATTTCCCAGCAGTTATTTATTTATTTATCTGCAAAGAGAAAGAGATGGGGGGAGGGGGAAGAGAAGAGAAGAGAGAGAAGAGAAGAGAAGAGAAGAGAAGAGAAGAGAAGAGAAGAGAAGAGAAGAGAAGAGAAGAGAAGAGAAGAGAAGAGGACAGAAAAGGTGGGCCAAGCCAGGCATGGTGATACACGCCTTTAATCCCAGCACTCGGAAGGCAAAGGTAGGAGGATCAACATAAGTTCAAGGCCACCCTGAGACTACATAGTGAATTCCAGGTCAGCCTGGACTAGAGTGAGACCCTACCTCAAAAAGAAAAAAAGAGGGCTGGAGAGATGGCTCAGCGGTTAAGGCACTTGCCTCCAGTGCCTAAGGCCGCGGGTTCAATTACCCAGGACCCATATATGCCAGACCCACAAGGTGGTGGCCCTGGTGGGCTCTCTATCTATCTATCTCTGCTTGAAAATGAATAAATAAAATAAAAGAAAAAAAAAGAAAGAAAAGGTACACCAAGGCCTCCAGCAAAGGAGCTACAGACACATGCATATTTATTAGAGAGAGAGAGAAGGGGAAGAAAAGGGGAGGACTAAGGGGGGCAGGGCCTCCCGCTGCTGGAAATGAATCCAAGATGCATATGCCACCTTGTGCAACTGATTCCACATGAGCACAAGAGGATTAAATCAGCCTGACAGGCATTGCAAACAAGCACCTCTAATTACTGAGCTACCTCAAACCCATCAGTAATTTTTTTTTTTTTTTTTTTGGTTTTTCGAGGTAGGGTCTCACTCTAGTCCAGGCTGACCAGGAATTCACTCTGTAGTCTCAGGGTGGCCTCGAACTCACGGCAATCCTCCTACCTCTGCTTCCCGATTGCTGAGATTAAAGAGGTGCGCCACCACACCCAGCCCCATCAGTAATTTTTAAAAATTTATTTATTAGCCTGGCGTGGTGGTGCACGCCTTTAATCCCAGCACTCAGGAGACAGAGGCAGGAGGATTGCTGTGAGTTCAAAGCCACCCTGGGACTACAGAATTCTAGGCCAGCCTGGGTTAGAGCAAGACCCTACTTCGAAAAACCAAAAAAAAAAAAAAAAAACCAAAATTATTTACTTATTTGAGAGACAGAGAGAAAGAGGCAGATATATAGATTAAAGGGCCCCTCCAGTTGCATGTGCCACTTTGTGCATTTGGCTTTACATGGATCTGGGGAAATCAAACACTGCTGTCACACAAGCTTGGCCTCCAGGTTACTGAGAAATCAAACTGGATCTGAACAGGAAACTTCCTCCCTTTTAACCAGCTGACAGAAAGCTGGAAAAAAAAACTACAGCTGCATACAGACCTATAGGAGAGAGAAGTCATCAATGATGGTAAACAGCAGTGGACCTTGCAGTGGGACAGCCAGGCCAAATGTGCCACCTGGTGCAATAGTTGCATGTCTGTTATGGGGGAAACCACTGCTCTCTAATTGGACTGGAGGCCCACTCCACCGAAGGGAATTATATGCCTGGTACTGAAGCCTATAGTGGGGGAGGCCATGAGCTCTAGGGGAGTGATGCCTGATGTTGTTTAGCTAAATACATGTATTATGCCCACTAAACTGCCTTATGAGCACTTTATTATTATTTTTTTTTTGGTTTTTCGAGGTAGGGTCTCGCTCTAGTCCAGGCTGACCTGGAATTCACTATGTAGTCTCAGGGTGGCCTTGAACTCACAGCAATCCTCCTACCTCAGCCTCCTGAGTGCTGGGATTAAAGGCGTGCGCCACCACGCCCGGCCTGAGCACTTTATTTTTAAAAATATGCATACCTATATAATAATGCTACTCTATTTTCAGCTAGAGAAGCTTCTCTTATCAGATGGCACTGACCACTGGGATGACTCAAAAGACACCATAGTGCTGAGAAGAGACAGCAGAGTGTTCAGCACTGGATTATCTCTATCCCATTTCCTTGCAAACAAGCAGAAAGATTGTTAGAGCCAAATGAAGGATAGGACTGCTTACAATGTAATCTTCCAGATACAAAATGGCCTTGATATTCATGACTTCCCAGTGCCTGACACTACCTACTCAAGTTCTCCATAATGGGAGGAAATGATGATGATATCAAAATAAAATAGACACTAGGGCTAGACAGATGGCTTGGCAGTTAAGACCTTTGCCTACAAAGCAGAAGGAGCAGAGTTCGATTCCCTAGTACCCACATAAAGCCAGATGCACAGGTGGCACATGTGTCTGGAATTTGCAATGGCTGGAGGACCTGGCCGCCAATTTCTCTCTGTCTGCCTATCTCTCTCTCGCTCTCAAATAAATAAATATTTATAAGAACAAAAGGTTATTAGACTTTGCAGTCAAGTGCCTTAACCTTTAGCCACCTCTCCAGCCCCAGTATTTTTTTAAGTGTTTAAAAGAATAAAGTTTAAGCTGGGTGTGGTGGTGTATACTTTTAACTGCAGCATTCTGGTGGCAGAGGTAGGAGGATGGCAGTGAGTTGAAGGCAACCCTGAGATTACATAGTGAATTGCAGGACAGCCTGGGCTAGAATAAAGAAAGCAGAGAGAACACAGACTCCTCTGAAGAGGGGGATTGCAGAACTGAAAAATTCCCGTCAGTATCTTTTGAGACCTAGAAGACTGTAAATTGTATCCAGCTTTCCAACACACAGGAGGCTGAGATAGAAGGATCACCTTGAGTTGGAGGCCAACTTGGGCTACAAAGTAAACTCCAGGTATGCCTGGGCTAGACTGAGACCTTGCCTCAAAAGAAACTCATTGTTTGCCCACTAAATGTTGTAACTCATTATGGACAATAAAAAAAAAAAATTTAAAAAAAAAGAAGCTGGGCATGGTGGCCCATGCCTTTAATCTCAGCAGTAGGGAAGCAGAGGTAGGAGAATTGCCGAAATGTCCTAAATTGGAAGTCACCCTGAGACTACATAGTCAATTCCAGGTCAGCCTGGGCTAGAGCAAGACCATAACCTTAAAAAAAAAAAAAAAAAAAGGACTAAAACTAGAGAAGTGGTAGATGGTGCTACAGCCTAAAGACTATAAACCGGGCAGGGCGTGGTGGCGCACACATTTAATCCCAGCACTCAGGAGGCAGAGGTAGGAGGATCGCCGTGAGTTCAAGGCCACCCTGAGACTACATAGTGAATTCCAGGTCAGCCTGAACTAGAGTGAGACCCTACCTTGAAAAACCAAAAAATAAATACATATATACATGAATAAATAAATAAATAAATTTTTAAGGGCTATAAATTGTTTAGGTAATTTGAAATTAGAGTGAGACCTTACCTCAAAAAAAAGAAAAAAACAAAAAAGTTATCTATAATACAAAACAAAGACTAATCGAGAGGGGAAGACATATGAGGGAGGATGGTCTTTAATTATGGAAGCTATCAATAAAAAGTTAAAAAAAAAAACTTACCTATATTATAGTTTGGCAAACACATGAAAAAAGAAAACAAAACTTACCTGTGCAGTTCTGCAGTTTCTGAACAAATGCTCTAGATACTGGAATTGGCTGGGGAAATTTTAAGAAGAAACAAGCAGGAAGATCAACACTGTTAGCACTGGTGACTGAAGAGAAGGAAGGGGTCCTTCAAAGAAAAAGACAAGAGAGGATGCTTTAAATTTTCACTTAGTATAAAATGAAAACTCTCATGCAGTGTTTCTAATTATTAACAATAAATACATTTTAAAAAAAATATATAAATTCCAGCCAGGCGTGGTGCCGCATGCCTTTAATCCCAGCACTCGGGAGGCAGAGGTAGGAGGATCGCCATGAGTTCAAGGTCACTCTGAGACTACATAGTGAATTCCAGGTCAGCCTGGGCTATAGTGAAACCCTACCTCGAAAAAAAAAAAAAAAAATATATATATATATATATATATATATATATATATATATATATATATATTTTCCAAATACCCTCTTAGACACGTATATGCCACAAAGCATTGATCTTTCAAAAGCTTATTTTTTAAAAAATATTTTAGGGCTGGAGAGATGGCTCAGCGGTTAAGGCACTTGACTCCAGTGCCTAAGACCCTGAGTTCAATTCCCCAGGACCCACATAAACCAGATCCACAAGGTGGTGGCCCCGGTGTTCTCTCTCTCTCTCTCTCTCTCTCTCTCTCTCTCTCTCTCTCTCTCTCTCTCTCTGCTTGAAAATGAATAAATAAAATATTTTTTAAAACTGTCTTTTAAAAAGACAGTTTTAAAAAATATTTTATTTGCCAAGTATGGTGGTGCACGCCTTTAATCCCAGCACTCGGCAGGCAGAGGTAGAAGGATTGACATGAGTTCAAGGCCACCCTGTGACTACAGAGTGAATTCCAGGTCAGCCTGGGCTAGAGTAAGACCCTACCTCGAAAAACCAGCCCCCAATGGTAGTTAGTGCAGTGCTGGAAGGCACTGCATAAGCTGCTAGGGGAAACTGGTCAATGACAGCTGGAGAAAACAAAGAACACTGACATGAAACGCAGTCTGCCACCATGAGTAGGCTGATCACATTTCCTACTGGGAGAGAACAGCAAACCAAGAAAGGAGCACTTGTGCAATGGAGGAGCCAAAGCCTGGAGAAGACAATCACTCTTCTAGAAATTTGGGAGGAAAGCCCAGCACTCGGGAGGCAGAGGTAGGAGGATCGCTGAGTTCGAAGTCAGCCTGAGACTACAGAGTGAGTTCCAGGTAAGCCTGGGCTAGAAAAGACCCTACCTTCAAAAACCAAAAAAAAAAAAAAAATTATATGTTTATGAGAGAGAGAGAGAGAGAGAGAGAGAGAGAGAGAGAGAGAGAGAGAGAGAGAGAGAGAGAGAGAGAGAGAATGGGCACACCAGGGCCTCCAGCCACTGTAAACGAACAGCAGACACATGCACTACCTTGTACATCTGACTTTACATAGGTACTGGGGAATCGAACTTAGGTCCTTCTGTTTTACAGGCAAGTGCCTGTAAAACAAGCTTTCTGAACCATCTCTCTAGCCCTTCAAAAGCTCATTTTGACTTTCCGAATAACTCCAAAACATAGTGTTTCTTAATTCTCAATTAAAGAGAGCATGTGCAGTCTCGAGCACCAAAAAAAAAAAAAAAAAAAAATGAAATCCACCAAATTGAGGCTGGGGAGATGGCAAAGTAAAGTTACTTGCTTGCAAAACCTGCAGGCCCAAGTTCAATTTCCCAATACAACTGGTGAAGACAGATGCACAAAGTAGTACATGCATCTAACATTTGTTTGCAGTGGCAGGAAGCTCTGGTGCACCTATGCTCCCTAGAGTCAGTCTCTCTCTCTCTCTCTCTCTCTCTCTCTCTCTCATAAATATATAAAAGCAAAATTAGTGGACAAGAGCCAGGTATGGTGGTGCATACCTTTAATCCCAGCACTAGGAAGGCAGAGATAGGATGATTGTTGTGAGTTCCAGGCCAGTCTGGAACTGCACAGTGAGTTCTAGGTCAGCCTGGGCTATAGTGAGACCCAATCTGGGGGGTGGGAATGGGAGGAGTTAGTGGACAATGCAAAGGCAATCCTCCAGAAATTCAAGAGCCAAGTGAAACACCTGTTCCTTGCTGGGTGTGGTGGCACACGTCTTTAATCCCAGCACTTGGAAGGCAGAATTAGGAGAAGTACTGTGAGTCTGAGGCCAGCCTGAGAATAGTGAACATAGTGACTTCCAAGTCAGTCTGAGCTAGAACATGACACTACCTTGAAACCCACCCCCCCAAAAAAAAATCCCACCTGCTCCACACTGTTTGAAGGTGAAGAAAATATACTTTGCTACTCTAAAATTATATTAACTTACCATTTGTTGTCGACTGGATGAGACCCCATAATTAATGGGGCAATTGGAAGTTTGTACATAGCAGATGTTCCTTCAATTGTCACTGATGCATTCATGCCCAAAGATCGAGGAACTAGGAATAGAAAAGATATATTCTTCAATGTAACACAGATAACTTGATTTACAACACTAAAACAAAAACAGGCAAATGTGGTGGTCACCCATAAGCTCAGCAGTCAGCATAAGGATTATGAGTTGACAACCAGTCTCAGCTACAATGCAAGTCCCAGTCTTAAAACAAAACAAAACAAAGCAAAACAAAACACAAAAGCCAGACATGGTGACACTTGCTTGTGACTGGAAGGGTGAGAAAAGATGACAAGTTCAAGGCTAGTTTAGGATATATAAACCAGGGGAACAATACTGTCTCTTTCAAAAAACAAAACTTAAAGAGATGGCCAGTAGGCAAAACCCGTGCTCCTTGGACCTGAGTTCAGATCCTCAGAACCGACATAAATGTCAGGTTGGCATAGCAGATGACATGTAATCCTAGTGCCTGAAGATGGAGATAAAGGATCCTTAGGAAAGCTGACTATCTAGACTGGCAAACGTGGTAAGCTATAGGTTCAGTTAGAGACCCTGTCTCAAATAAGGTAGGTAAAGGAAAACAGCCAACGTAAACCACTGGCCTTCACTTGCACATGCCACACACATATGTATGCACTCAAATGTAAGCATGCATACAAACATAAGCACACACATACCAAAAACCCAACTAATAAAGGAAACCCAGAAAGGTAACTTCTCTATTATAAAAAAAAATAACTTGGGCTGGAGAGATGGCTCAGAGGTTAAGGCACTTGCCTCCAGTGCCTAAGGCCCCAGGTTCAATTCCCCAGGTCCCACATAAGCCAGACCCAAAAGGTGTGGCCCTGGTGCTCTCTCTCTTCCTCTCTCTCTCTCTCTCTCTCTCTCTCTCTCGCTCTCGCTCTCGCTCTCGCTCACTCACTCGCTCGGTCTCTGTCTATCTCTCTGCTAGAAAATGAATAAATAATATATTAAAAAAGAGGATTTAAAAAATAAATAAAAATACTTATTAGGCTTATTATGTACACACCTTTAATCACAGAACATGGGAGAAAGGTAAAATGATCGCTGTGAATTCAATGCCAACTTGTGATTACCATAGTAAGTTCCTGGTCAACCTGAGCTAGAGAGAGACCCTACCATTTCTCATGATCTTTTGACAGATTAGTTCAAATACAAGTTGGGTATAGTGGTATATACTTATAATCCCAGCACCTAGGAAGAGGTTGGAAGAGGGCTCATGGTTCAAATTTATCCTCAGGTACATGAAAATAAATAGATTAAAAATATTGGGCTGGAGAGATTGCTCAGTGGTTAAGGCACTTGCCTCCAGTGCCTAAGGCCCTGGGTTCAATTCCCCAGGACCCACATAAGCCAGAACCACAAGGTGATGGCCCTGGTGCGCGCTCTCTCTCTCTCTCTCTCTCTCTCTCTCTCTCTCTCTCTCTCTCTCTCTGCTTCAAAATGAATAAATAAAATATTTTTAAAAAAGAAAAAACAAAACAAAAGTTTAAAAAAAGATTTTCTTTCAAATACAAAGTAGCATTCACAGCTGGGCGTGGTGGTGCACGCCTTTAATCCCAGCACTCGGGAGGCAGAGGTAGGAGGATTGCCATGAGTTCAAGGCCACCCTGAGATTACATAGTAAATTCCAGGTCAGCCTGGACTAGAGCAAGACCCTACCTCGAAAAACAAAACAAAACAAAACAAAACAAAAAAGTAGCATTCACTATTGCAGTTCTATAGTAAGTTGTGTATTTTCTCCTCATTTATTCATATATTTGCTTACATGTTTGGATTTTTGAGACAGGGTCTCACTATATTAACCTAGGCTGGACTTGAAATCACAGTACTCCTCAGCCTTTTAAGTGCCTCAAATATCCAGTTATCTTCCTGCCTCAGTGATGAAATTTCAGGTATGGCCCCAGGCCCAGCCTTCTTCACCTTGAAAGTAATGAGTAAAGCTGATTATTTTAGCTTTATAGTTTATATTTCCTATTTTCCTCATATACTAAGTTCTTATTATGTATATCCATATGTATGTATATACACCTGTATATATGTGGGGTATATGGATGTATCTATGTTTTTGTTATCAAGTACATATGAGTATATACATATAGCAAACTCATTAAGTACCACCAAATAAAGGTGGGCCAGATATTCATATTTTACAAATGATCTTAAAATAGTAGAGAAATAAACTGGGGAGAGCTCCATGGAAAATGTGCTTGCCATGCAAGCTTGAGTACCTGAGTTCAGATGCCCAGAACTCATAAAGCTGGGTGCTGTGTCAGGTGTCAATAATCCCGGTGTGCTTATGGCAAGAGGGGGATGGAGACTGGAGAATCCATCCAGAGCCAGATAGCCTGGAGAACACAGCAGTGAACAAGAAGCTCTGCCTCAAACAAGATGGAATGCAATACTGATACCCGAAGTGGTATACTCAGACCTCCACATGTGCATCATGGGGAGTATGCACTCCAAACTCACACATGAAGACCCAAATACATTATCGTGATTGAATCGTCTATATGGACAAGGCCTGGATTGATGAACTGATGGCGAAACCATGACTGAATAGTCTATGCAAACACATTACATAAACACACACACACACACATTGGAGAAACCCAGAAATGGTGGCACATGCCTGTAGTCACGACACTTAGGAGGCTGAGGCAGGAGGATCAAGAGTAAAGGTCGGGGGCTGGAGAGATGGCTCAGCGGTTAAGGCACTTGCCTCCAGTGCCTAAGGCCCCGGGTTCAATTCCCCAGGACCCACATAAGCCAGACCCACAAGGTGGTGGCCATGGTGTGCTCTCGCTCTCTCTCTCTCTCTCTCTCTCTCTCTCTCTCTCTCTCTCTCTCTCTCTCTGCTTGAAAATGAATAAATATTTTTTAAAAAAAAAGAGTCAAGGTCATCTTCAGCTTCATAGTGAGCTCCAGGCCAGCCTGGGCTACATGAAACCCTATCTCAAAACAACTTACCATTATTTTCATGTAAAATGATAGGAGATGCAGTCTTATCATCCAGCAAGTCAGAAGGAGAGGCATAATACTTCATGTTCATTAAATGACCTATGAAGAACAAAACTTGTTACCGAATGTTATAGGTAAACATATAAAAGCATACCCGTTATCTCTGCACTGGAGAAGTTAAGCTGGAGGACAGAGTTCAAGACCATTCGACGGGCGTGGTGGCGCACGCCTTTAATCCCAGCACTCGGGAGGCAGAGGTAGGAGGATCGCTGTGATTTCAAGGCCACCCTGAGACTACATAGTGAATTCCAGGTCAGCCTGGACTAGAGCGAGACCCTACCTCAAAAAAAAAAAAGACCATGGCTACATGAGACTATGTAGTCAAATAAATAAAAGCTGCATATAGAAGATCACAAAGGAGGGGAACTGAGGCAGGAGAACTGCAGCAAGTTCAAGGCCATCTTCCATTACATAGTGAGTTCCAGGCAAGTCTGGGCTACAGGGTAAGACCCTCTCGCAAGAAAAAAAAAAAGTTAAAGTCTGGGACAATGAATCAGGTGTTAAAGACACTTGCTTGCAATGCCTGCCAGCCAGGGTTCAATTCCCTAGTACCCATGTAAAAAGCCAGATACACAAAGAAGTGCATCTATCTGAAGTGCATTTATACTGGGAAGAGGCCCTGGTGCACCCATGTCTCTTTCTCTCTCTCCAAATAAATGAATATTAAAAAAAAAAAGAAGAAGAAGAAGACGACAAAAAAGAAGGTAGGCTGGTGATATAGCTCAGTTAGTAAAGTGTTTGCCTAGCATGTTTGAAGACCTAGGTCCAATTCCCAGGACCATAAACAGGGCATGGTGTTGAACACTTATAATTTTAGCACATGGGAGGCAAAAGGAGTCAATGTTCAGGCTTGGCTATCCTTGGCTACATAGTGAGTCTAAGGACAGCCTGGGCTACAAGAGACCCTGGTTGATGAGCTGTTGTTATTATTTTAAAGCATTTCTATAAAACTATATAGAAGAAAATAGTTTCATAGACATGAAGTGTAGGGCCGGGCGTGGTGGCGCACGCCTTTAATCCCAGCACTCGGGAGGCAGAGGCAGGAGGATCACCGTGAGTTCAAGGCCACCCTGAGACTACAGAGTGAATTCCAGGTCAGCCTGGGCTAGAGTGAGACCCCTACCTCGAAAAACCAAAAATAAATAAATAAAGACATAGACATGAAGTGTTGTGTACCAAACCAGGTTGGGAAATATGACAACAAGCACCTAGCTTTCATCTTCAGTGGCAAGAGGACCTAGACACACACACACACACACACACACACACACGCACGCACGCACGCACGCACGCACGCACGCACGCACGCACAATAAATGAATTTGAAAAGAAAAAAATATTGACTTTGGGAGCTGGGACTAACAATTTATTTCACATAACAAAATTAAAATACGAGAGAGTACAAGTACTGACATCTTAGAAAACATCACAAAATATAGACATGACTGGTAATTTTCTCCCTCAGTATGATGTATGTAAGTACATGCATATGTACATATGTGATTGTATATACATATATACATATATATAAAGATATATATATATCTTTATAAATCCAAGATGAAATTAATAGTAATCTCTCCTCAGTGATGGGCAGTGGTGGAGCAACTACCTAACATTCACAGACTCTGTTCAATTCCCAACAGGAGAGCAAAAAATCTGAGAACTCATCTTTTTCCTAGTATGTATGAGGACCTCAGTTCAATCCCCAGTACCACAGAAAAAGAAAGTAAAGACCATCTTGAATAAAGTTACACACTTTTCTAAATAATCAGAACAACGCACCCCCACTCCGTGGAGTGAGAAAGCCAACACTTCCATGAAGAATCTTATCCAAGGGACCAGCATTAGTTGCTTTCCTGTAAGACAAATGATCCATGTTGGACTATATTCAGGACATGAAGGTTTCAGTAAACAGTGTGATACTGACTTAAGCTCTTAATAATTTTATAATACTATCAAAATGACTCTATTATCTAATTGCATATATAACAACTGTATTTCACCTCCAAAGAAAGGAATTATTTCCTAGTATATAACAACATGTAATATACTGGAAAAAGTACAACTAAGCCAGGTATGATCCTGAATGCCTATAATTCCAGTACTTGTGAAGTTGATAACAACCCATGTGTGAGACAACCTAGGCTACACAGTAAGACTCCATATCAAAATGAACATTTACAACTGGACTATATTATATCAAATAGTAAAACTTAGAAAGTTTTTAGTGGAATAGCACGGAATACCAACCAACTATTTGGTGATACTAAATTCAGAAGATGGAATTCAAACATTTGGGAAAGGAGATGGTCATGATGTATAAATAGACATACATTTACATTTAATATAAATGTATAACATAATCTATACATATAGTATACCGATAGATATATAAATTAAGGTTCTAAAAATCCCCTGGATATAAAATTATGAGTGATATAAAAGGGATGTTGAACTGATCTTACCAGTACATAATTGCCATTTTAGAGAGATCTTGTTCTAAGGATTGGAGAGCCAAATACATTTTAGTCTTCAGTTTGCTGGAATAGATGAGAAGAAACTGAGCTAAGCAGCTGAAAAATATACACAAACATGCAATGACACAGAAAGCCTCAAGGGTGAGTCTATACTAAAGGCCATTAGCGTTTTCCTTTTAATAAGAAACAACTATAGTAAGCTCAGCAGGTAAAGTAGTAGAGAGCTTGCCTTGAATACCATCACTTCAAAAAAGAGCAAAGTAAATAAGGAAAAAAAAACCTTACAGCATTAAAAAAATGAAAAAAAAAAACCTGGACTGGAGAGATGGATCAGTGGTTAAGGCACTTGCCTTCAAAGCCTACCAACTGGGGATCAATTCCCCAGAACCCACATGTGTTTTATTTTAAATATTTTAAATATTTAAATAAATTTTAAATATCTGCCATAATTGATTATAATGAGCCAGGCTTGGTGGCAACCTAAAATCCCAGCATTGGGGAGGCTGAGTTAGGAAGCTTGCCATGAGTTCAAGGCCACCCTGAGACTACATAGTGAATTCCAAGTCAGCCTGGACTAGAGTGAGACCCTACCTTGAAAACCCAAATAATAATAATAATAATAATAATAATAATAATAATAATAATAATAAATAAAACCCATGAGGGCTGGAGAGATGGCTCAGAGGTTAAGGCACTTGCCTCCAGTGCCTAAGGCCCCGGGTTCAATTCCCCAGTACCCAAATATGCCAGGGCCACCACCTTGTGCATTCTCTCTCTCTCTTTCTCTCTCTCTCTGCTTGAAAATGAATAAAAAAACACATGAGGGCTGGAGATATGGCTCAGCGGTTAAGGCACTTGCCTCCAGTGCCTAAGTCCCTGGGTTTAATTCCCCAGATTCCACATAACCCAGACCCACAAGGTGGTGGCCCTGGTGCTCTCTCCCTCTCTCTCTCTCTCTCTCTATTTCTCTGCTTGAAAATGAATAAATATTTTTAAAAAAAGAAACTTTAAAAAAAAAACTTTAAAAAAAAACAAAAAACACATGAGCATGGTGATGAAAAAAAAAAATTGCCTGGTTTGGTGGTGCACACCTTTAATCTCAGTACTCCGGAGGCAGAGGTAGGAGGATCACCTCGAGTTAGAGGTCAGCCTGAGACTGAATAGTGAATTCCAGGCCAGCCTGGGCTAGAGTGAGACCCTACCACAAAAAAAAGAGGAGGGGGGGACTAAAGAGATGGCTTAGCAGTTAGGGTACTTGCCTACAAAGCAGAAGGACCTGAGTTCAATTCCCCAGTACCAATGTAAAGCCAAATATACAAGGTGGCACATGCATACGGAGTTCGTTTGCAGTACCTGGAGGCCCTGTTGCACCCATTCTCTTTCTGTCTTGTCTCTTTCTTTCTCACTCTCTCTCAAATAAATTAATAAATTTTAAAATAAAACACATGGCTAGGCATGCTGCTGCATGCTTTTAATCCCAGCACTTGTGAGGCAGAGTAAGGATGATCTTAGGAGTTCAAGGCTGGCCTGAGGCTACAAAATGAGTTCCTGGTCAGTCTGAGCTAGACTGGGCAAGACCCTATTTAAAAAAAAAAAAAAAACCTAGAGCCGGGTGTGGTGGCGCATGCCCTCCCAGCACTCAGGAGGCAGAGGTAGGAGGATCACCGTGAGTTCAAGGCCACCCTGAGACTACATAGTGAATTCCAGGTCAGCCTGGGCTAGAGTGAGACACTACCTCGAAAAAAACAACAACAACAAAAAAAAAAAACTAGAATATAAAATAAAATACATGAAAGGGGAAATAATTAAGAAATAAGATACTAGGCTGGGAATATGGCTCCAAAGTTAAAGTACTTGCCTGTAAAGCCTAGGGACCCAGGTTCAATTCCCACAAAAAGCCAGATGAACAAAGCAGCACATACATCAGAAGTTCATTTACAGTGCAAGAGACCCTGGCATGCACATTCTCTTTCTCTCCCATCTCTTTCTTTCTCAGTGCTTTCAAGTATAAATAAATAAAAAAATTTTAAAATAATATAACTTTACAAATGTCAAAAGAAATCAGGAAAAAGATGCCAGAAAAAAATATTTCTAATCAAAAATGGCTTATAGACTTATGCTAATTTTTTAAAGGAAAGCAATGAATGAATAGATAAAAATACTTACTTATCTCCTGGAAGGTTATACAGATTAACAAGGCCCTTAAGGTGCTTAGAAAATTCATCAAAATTTTTTTCCCTATAAGGAGGTCAGGGAAAAAGGGAAACAGAATACAACATGAAATTACTACTCCATTCTACAAAAAACAGTGCTGAAATCATGAATATATAAAACTGATTTAACAATCTGCTTTAATATTTTTCCCCAAGGTTTTTGGAGTAAACTAAGGAAATATTTTCCTTTATCTTTTTTTTTCTTTTCTTTTTTTTGGTTTTTCCAGGTAGGGTCTCACTCTAGTCCAGGCTGACCTGGAATTCACTATGTAGTCTCAGGGTGGCCTTGAACTCATGGCGATCCTCCTACCTCTGGGATTAAAGGCTGCACACGCCCGGCTTTTCCTTTATTTTTGTACTGCATTTTTCTAAGAAGGTGTTAATGTTCTGAAAAAAGGTAAAAAAAACAAAAAAAAAAAACCACACAACAAGGCTTACTGGCACAATCTTATAATCCTAGCATTCAGTAAAATGAGGCCGAAATACTGAGTTCAAGATCAACCTGAGGAGTATAGCAGGATCTTATTTCAAAAAAAATGTGGATAATAAACCGGGCATGGTGGCACACATCTTTAATCCTAGCACTCGGGAGGCAGAGGTAGGAGGATCGCTGTGAGTTCAAGGCCACCCTGAGACTACATATTCACATTCCAGGTCAGCCTGGGCTAGAGCGAGACCCTACCTGGAAAAACCAAAAAAAAAAAAAAAATGTGGATAATAGGTATTAGGCTGTAGTTTAATGATAGGGTCCTGGCCCCAATCTCCAGCATCACAAAGACAGTGCAGAGGAGGCTGAGGATATAGTTCCATGCTAGAACACTCACCTAGCATACATGGGGCCCTAGGTTCAATCTCTAGCACTGCACAGGCACACAATAAATCATATTCTTAGCTCCTTAATTATGAAACCTACTTTAAATGAAACACTTCCCTTTTTTCTTAATGTATAAGTGAGATTAGATATCAAGAGAAAACATAATTTTCATTAAAAAGTAGCAATAAGATGGGATGGACAGATGGCTCAGCTGTTAAGGAACTTGCCTCCAGCGCCTTCAAATCCCCAGTAACCACGTGGGCCAGACCCACAAGGTGGTGGCCCTGGTGCTCTCTCTCTTTCTCTCTCTCTCTCTCTCTCTCTCTCTCTCTCTCTCTCTCTCTCTCTCTCT
>PVHP010017923.1:0-14941 GCA_004024765.1 Zapus hudsonius | reverse complement strand
AAAAGTAGTAATAACAGCTAGTGAGAATAGCCTGAGCTTCAGTAAGATCCTGCTTCAAAAATTACACAAGAGGGCTGGAGAAATGGCTCAGCAGTTAAGGCACTCGCCTCCAGTGCCTAAGGCCCCCGGTTCAATTCCCCAGGACCCACATATGCCAGACCCACAAGGTGGTGGCCCTGGTGCGTTCTCTCTCTCTCTCTCTCTCTCTCTCTCTATCTATCTATCTATCTATCTATCTCTCTGATTGAAAATGAATAAATATTTTTTAAAAAATTACACAAGAAAAAAAAAGCCCTTAATAACCCTGAGTAGGGTTAAAAATCATGCTCAGAGGTGGGTGTGATGGAACATGCCCATAATCCCAGCACCCTGGAGACTATAACAGGAAAATCACAAGTTCAAGGCCTGAAAAGGGAATTATTGGTCTTATTATCTAGCCTGACCAGGTCCCAGATTCAATTCTTAGAACCACAACAAAATAAAATGTAAGGGGCATTAGAAATGGCTCAGCAGTTAAATGGATGGCCTGGGTTGAATTCCCCAGTATATGATTGCAATGGCAGGAGGCCTGGCGTGCCCATACATTTTGTCTCTTTCCTTTATTCTCCCTCAAAAAAATAAGTTTTAAATTTTTATTTTTAAGAGAGAGAGATTAAGAGAGAATGGGTGAGCCAGGGCCTCCTGCCACTGCAAACTCCAGACACATGTACCAATTTGTGTATCTGACTTTATGTGGGCACTGGGGAATCAAACCAGGGTGGTCAAGCTTTGCAAAGAAGCTCCTTTAACCGCTGAAACATCTGTTCCCTTAAAAATGATAGTAAACAATTTTTTTTTGGGGGGGGGGTTTCGAGGTAGGGTCTCACTCTAGCCCAGGCTGACCTGGAATTCACTATGTAGTCTCAGGGTGGCCTTGAACTCATGGCGATCCTCCTACCTCTGTCTCCCGAGTGCTAGGATTAAAGGAGTGCGCTACCATGCCTGGCTTAGTAAACAATGTGTGTGTGTGTATGTGTGTGTGTGTGTGTGTAAGAGAGAGAGAGAGAGAGAGAGAGAGAGAGAGAGAGAGAGCGAGCGAGCTAGGGTCTCACTTTAGCACAGGTTGACCTGGAACTGATTATGTAGTTTGAGGGTGGCCTCAAACTCTCGGTGATCCTCCTACCTCTGCTTCTGGAGTACCGGACTAAAGTGTGCCACCACTCCCACTTAAACAAAAAAAAAAAAAAAAAAAATTTAAAGGGCTGGAGAGATGGCTCAGCAGTTAAGGTGTTTGCCTACAAAGCCTAATGACCCAAATTTGAGGCCCCAGTACCCACGTAAAGCCAGATACCTGAAGTGGCCCATGCATCTGGAGTCTGTTTGCAGCAGCCAGAGGCCCTGGTACACACACACATACTCTTAAAAATAAATTTTAAAAATATATTTTTCAAAAGAACAGCAAAAGCCAGATGCGGTCAGGCAGAGGCAGGAGTGTTTCTGTGAGTTTGAGGACAGCCTGAGACTAGAATGAATTCCAGGTCAGTCTGACCCTAACTTGAAAAACAAAACAAACAAAAAAGAGCCAGATGTGGTGGCGCACACCTTTAATCCCAGCACTTGGGAGGCAGAGGAAGGAGAATCGCCATGAGTTTGAGACCATCCTGAGACTACATAGTGAACTGCAGGTCACCTGTGCTAGAGTGAGACCCTATCTAGAAATCCGCCACACACAAACCCAGAAACAAAAAACAAAAAACACGGCAGTGGCATATGCCTATATTCCTAGCTAATTGGGAGGTTGAGGCATGAAAATGTAGAGTTCCAGGTCACACTGGGCTATTATATCACAAGACCCTCTGTTTTCTTACCCTCTTTAAAAAAAGAACAAGATTCTTCGTTAGTATCAAGGATTATATAAATGTTATTTGCTCACCTTAACTGCTGTACAAGCTCTGGACAACTCTGAAATCAAAAAATATTATGTTAAACATTTAAGTATATCAATACCTTTGATGACATCAAAAGCTTTGAATTAATAGCACATGCTTTATAACAAAAATATAAAGAAAGCCCTTATAGTAAGATATCAAAACAATCTTCTTATTTGGTGAACCACAGGATTGAGGTGGGATATTAAAAATCGTAATAAATAAAATAGTTTATAAAGGAGTCAATTTCTAGTAGTCTCTCTCAAATATTAGGGTATCTTTTGGATGCCATTCTTAGAACCTATATTGATATTTTATATTTGTTTCTATAATGGGACTTTTCAGATTATCTGTCCTACCTTAATTATAATGAATGTTTCAGGATGGAAACTGATTTTTTTTCCCCCTAGCACTTCTTATACAACTGCGACTTTTGTTTGCTAATATGAAACAAAAAGGGTTCCTATGGTGTTCCCATTTATCAAATCCCTTGGATGATGTCACTGATGGACCCATGTTACCCTAAATTTTATTCTAAAGCTATGATGTTAGACATCATATCATCTCTAGAGTGGCTCATGAAAAAACCTAAACCCAAACTTTTTAAACCCCCAACAAATCATTTTAAAATTAATGTTCCTAAGAAAACCCCAAAGATTCCAGTAAAATATCAACAACACATACCACAGGATTCTCCCCATGGTGAGCCACTTTTACATCACAAAGCTGTCCTGCAGGATCTAACTGCACTTCCACATAGAACATATCTGACGTGATGTAACATTCAGTGCCACTGGCACTGAGATGAGAGCCCAGTCTAGCAGGAACAAATCAAAACAAAAATTAATAGAAGACACATAAATAAAGCCACCCAAATTTAACACTAACTTAAACATATCTGCCTACAGCTGAGACTACATACCCATTTTGTCTTGCTATTGACTCCAACCGATCAGTCATTGCTGGTAAAGATGTTACTATGAAAAGAGTTAAAAACAAATGTAATTAACAAAGAATATTAAAGAATATTCCAAATAAATAATGAGTATACCCATCCTTCCAAATCCATAAATATTAAATAGTTCAGATGCATGTAATTTGTACAGAATTCACTAATAAGACTTAGTTATGGCTTAGGAACAGGAGACAAGAATATAAGATGTAAGGACTAGAGAAATGGCTCAGTGGTTAAGGCACTTGCCTCCAGTGCCTGAGGCCCCTGGTTCAATTCCCAGGACCCACATAAGCCAGACCCACATGGTGGTGGCCCTGGTGCGCTCGCTCTCGCTCTCGCTCTATCTCTGCTTGAAAATGAATAAAATATTTAAAAATAAAATAAAATAAAATAAAACTGAGGAGTTGGAGGTTATAGCTCAGAGGCAGAGTGCTGTCTACTATAAAAAGGCCCTGAGTTTACTATCAAGCACCCCCCCCACACACACACACACAAAAAAAAATTATGGACAGCCAGGCATGGTGGCACACACCTTTTTTTTTGTTTTGTTTTTTGAGGTAGAGTCTCGCTCTAGTCCAAGCTGACCTGGACTTCACTATGTAGTCCGGGTGGCCTTAAACTCATGGCAATCCTCCTACCTCTACCTCCAGAGTGCTGGGATTAAAGGCATGCACCACCATACCCAGCCTGGCACACACCTTTAATCCCAGCACTCATGAGGCAGAGGTAGGAGGATCTTACTCAAAGGTGCCCTCTGAGCTCGAGGGCACCTTTATACTACAAAGTGAATTCCAGGTCAACCTGATCTAGAGTAAAACCCTACCTTGGAGGAAAAAAATAAAAGGTAAACAAACCAAGTATTTATAACAGAGGCCCCACATAGTGGTGCACACCTGTGATCCTAGCACTTGGAACATAGAAGGATCAATTGTTCCAAGAGGTATATGGAAAACAACAAAACATGCCAAGAATGGTGGCATACACCTTTAATTTCACACTGGGTAGGCAGAGGTAGGAATGCTGAGAGTTCCAGGTCAGCCTAGGCTAGAGTGAGATTATATCTCAAAAAAAAAAAAAACCCACAAAAAGTATTAAAAAACAAAAACAAAGATAGTATGAGTATATAGCTATTCTATCTTTCCTGCTTCTTTTTTTCCTTTCCCCTGTTCTGGTTTTTGTTTTTCACTATTACAGGCGACAAAATCCAGGGGCTCAGAGATGCAGCCAGGCATTATTATTCAATGTTAAGAAATTATATTAGTCAGATATGGCAGCTCACACCTATAACCCTAGCACTAAGGAGGCTGAGGTAGTATAATCTCAAGCTCAAGACTAACCTAGGCTATATAATGAAAATCTATTTCAAAAGGCCAAAAAGAAATGTTTTAAACATTCAGAAACAATTGTTTGAACTCCATACATGATGAAAGTAAGAGCAGGGGCTGGAAAGATAGATCATTGGCTAAAGACACTTGCTTATAATTATAAAGAGCAACATCTAGCATAGAAAGTTATCTTCCTTGGGCTGGAGAGATGGCTCAGCGGATAAGGCACTTGCCTCCAGTGCCTAAAGCCCTGGGTTCAATTCCCCAGGAACCACATAAGCCAGACCCACAAGGTGGTGGCCCTGGTGCTGCGCTCTGTCTCTCCCTCCTCTCTCTCTCTGCTTCTTGAAAATAAATAAATAAAATTATAAAAAAAAAAGAAAGTTATCTTCCTTAATTTACAGTTCTAATAAATATAAAAGTCTACCCTCCCCCATAATATCTTCCTTAATGGAGGGTTTCAGCAAATATCAAAGGCATTTCCAAACCTTTGAGAGCCTTCTGCAGTGTCTCCAAACAGCTGACCAAATGTTGATGCCCTCCAGAGCTCATCACAACCCTCTTCTCCTATAGCAAGTCAAAAACAATCGAAGAAAACATCAAACCAATGCTTTGGGTACACATAAATTATCCCACTAGAAAAATTTCAGAATATAGACTAAATAGCGTACACAGCTGGGGAGATGGCTCAGTGGTTAAAGGTGCTTGCTTACAAAGCCTGCTAGTCCAGGTTAAATTCTCCAGTACCTACATAAAGCCAGACATACACACAAAGTGGCAAATGTGTCTGGAGTTTGGAGTTTACAGCAGCAAGAGGCCCATTCTCCCACCTATCCTCCCTCCCCACACCTCCCCCTGCCCCACCTCAAATAAATAACTCATGTGTAAATACAATGACATTTTATATAATGCATTTAAGCACCCACAGATTTTGGTATCCATGAAAAATCCTGACCCAATCTTTCATGGAAAGGCAATGTATACCTCCTCCCTAATAGACCCTTGAAATGAATAGCCATTATATATTCAGGTGTTTAAGGCTGAATAAAAGTGAAGACACCATTATAATTATCTTTTTTAAAGTACCCACAAAATGCTAGAGAGATCAGTGTTAAATTGCTGCCTGAAAAGCCTAATGACTTTGGTTCGATTCCCCAGTATCCGAGTACAGCCAGATGCACCAAGTGGCACATGCACCTGGAGTTTATTTACAGTGGCTAGAGGCCCTGGCACATTCATGTCTCTCTCTCTCTCTTTGATTGCAAATAAATGAATTAAAAAAAAAATTTTTTTTAGCCAGGTTTGGTGGCGCATGCCTTTAATCCCAGCACTCGGGAGGCAGAGGTAGGAGGATCACTGTGAGTTCAAGGCTACCCTGAGACTACATAGTGAATTCCAGGTCAGCCTAGGCTAGAGTGAGACCTTACCTCGAAAAACCAAAAAAAAAAAAAACAAGCTTAGTTTATTAAATCATTTTCTAAGCATGAAGCTTTATTCATTTTCACCACAATCCTCACCATGACTTGCCGCACAAGCTTAATGGTTTCACTCCAAGGTCTATTTTGGTTAAATTTTGCATGGAGCCGTTCCAAGAGGGAACTCATCTTACTCAGCTTTTCCGACTCTGCAATAGAAATCAGAAAACATCAGATTAACTCTTATATCAAGACCTTCCAGGGCTGGAGAGATTGCTCAGCGGTTAAGGCACTTGCGTCCAGTGCCTAAGGCCCCTGGTTCAATTCCCCTGTATCCACATAAGCCAGACCCACAAGATGGTGGCCCTGATGCGCGCTCTCTCTCTCTCTCTCTCTCTCTCTCTCTCTCTCTCTCTCTCTCTCTCTCTCTGCTTGAAAAATGAATAAATAAAATATTTTTTAAAAAAGATCTTCCAGTTTCTCTTGCAGGGGAAAAAAAACTATATTCACCTAAGGACAGTTAAAATATTTTTCTATATCATTTACTTCAAAACGTAAAAGTCAAGCATGATGGCCAATACCTTTAATTCAAGCACAATGGAAGCTGAGGCAGAAGGATTGTTATTGTGAGTTTGAGGCCAGCCTGAAATACAGAGGGAGACCCAGTGTCAAAACAAATATAGACACAATAGTTTTGTTTTGGTTTTTTGAGCTAGTATCTCACTCTATGCCAGGCTGACCTGGAGTTCACTATTTACTCACAAGGCTGGCCTGAAACTCATGTCTATCCTCCTACCTCCTCCTGAGTGCTGGGATTAAAGGTGTGCACCACCAGGCCGGGCTATTTTTAGATTTTCTCTTAAGTCCTCAATAACAAAGCAGACCTAAAACTCACCCACCTTGACTCAGGAATCTGAGTAGAAGGGGGTGGGGGGAAGATTGTAAAAGCCATGTGGGGGAGAATAACCAGAGGCATCACCCCCCTTAGCAACAACACACAAAGAAAACAAAACAAACAAACAAAATCCTGGCTACCTCTCCTACAATCCATAACTCCCTATCCCATGGGCTGGTCCAGCAAGCAAGCCCTCTGAGGAGGGCCCGCAACATGTTGGATGGAGACAGGGAGGAAGGAAATGAGGATACCATCATAAGATTTGCTCATGAAATATATCTAATTATTGACAATTATAATGGAAAAAACAATATACATATAATCTATTTAAGACAGAGAGACATAAAAAGAAAAAAGAAAAAAAACAGAGACAAAAAAAGAAGAAAAAAAAAAGACAGAGAGACAGAAAGAGGCTGAAAGAGAATGAGTATGGGCACATTAGGGCCTCCTGTCACTGCCAACCAACTTCAGACATATGTGCCACTTGGTCTATCTGACTAGAGTGAGTTCCAGGTCAGCCTGGGCTAAAGTGAGATCCTACCTCAAAAAAAACAAACAAACAAAAGGGGGGGCTGGAAAGATGGCTCAGCAATTAAGGTGCTTGCCTGCAATACCTAACAACCTGAGTCCAATTCCCCAGTACCCACATAAAGACGGGTGCACAAATTGGCATGTGCATCTGGAGTCCCTTTGCAGTGGCTGGAAGCCCTGGTGTGCCCATTCTGTCTCTTTTCTAGCTCTCTCTGCTTGCAAGAAGAAAGAAAAGGAAAAAAAAAAAAAAAAAACAGGTGGTGGGCACTTTTAATCCCAGCACTCAGGAGGCAGAGGTAGGAGCATCCCTGTGAGTTGGAGGTCACCCTCAGACCACATAATGAATTCCAGATCAGCCTGGGCTTGAGAAAGACCCTACCTAGGGAAAAAAAAAAGAATGAATGAATGAAAGAAAGAAAGAAAGAAAGAAAGAAAGAAAGAAAGAAAGAAAGAAAATTGCTATGACTTGGTCTGGTGAAATGTCTCAGGTAAAGTGCTTGTCACAGGAGCATAAAGACTACTGTAATCTCAGCATTGCTGAGGTGGAGAAAGGGAATTCCTGAACCTCACTTTCTAGCTAGTCTTACAGAATCAGTGAGCTCCAGGTTCAGCAAGATGCTCTTTCTCAAGAAATAAAAGTGGAGAGCAATTGAGAACACTCCACCTCTGACCTCAACACACATGCACAAGTATGTGCAGGTGCACCTGCACAAGTATGTGCAGGTGCACCTGCACAAGTATGTGCATGTGCACCTGCACACATGTCCACAAATAAGAACATGCAGACACATACATGCACACCACACACCCATAGATGCAAAAAAATCACTAATGACTATCAAGGAAGGAAAGACTCAATCAGTTAGGGGGTAAATATAGAAACAATTGATCTTGAATTGAGAAACAAGTCCATCAGTGTGATAGTAGTGAACCTAAGGCCCATGGTGGTGCACTCCTTTAATTCCAACACTCAGGAGGCAGAGGGAGGGGGATTGCTGTGAGTTCAAGGCCAGCCTGAGACTACATAGTGAATTTTTTTGTTTGTTTTTGTTTTTGTTCTTCAAGGTAGGGTCTCACTCTAGCCCAGGCTGACCTGGAATTCACTCTGTAGTCTCAGGGTGTCCTTGAACTCATGGCGATCCTCCTACCTCTGCCTCCCAAGTATTGGGATTAAAGGCGTGCACCACCACGCCCGGGTACATAGTGAATTTTAGATCAGCCTGGACTAGAGATGGCTCAGGTTTTCAAGTCACTTATTTGCAAAGCCTGCCAGCCCAGGTTCAATTCCCCAGCACCCACATAAAGCCAGATGCAAAAAGTGGCCCATGTGTCTGGTGTTACTTTGAGTAGCAATAAACCCCAGCAGACACACATGAAAATAAATAAAAATAATCTTTTGTGGGCTGGAGAGATGGCTCAGCGGTTAAGGCACTTGCCTCCAGTGCCTGAGGCCCCAGGTTCAATTCCCCAGTACCCACATATGCCAGACCCACAAGGTGATGGCCCTGGTGTGTTCTCTCTCTCTCTCTCTCTCTCTCTCTCTCTCTCTCTCTCTCTCTCTCTCTCTCTGTATCTCTCTGCTTGAAAATGAATAAATAAAAAAACACGTATAAAAAAATAAAATATTTTTGGTAAGATTCAAACTCTTAGCCAAGTGTCATGGCACATGTCTGTAATGCAAGCACCATGGAAGGATGAGGTAGAAAGGCAGCTGCTGTGAATTAGAGGCCAGCCTAGGCTACATAGAGGTCTTGTCTCAAAAGAAAAGAAAAAGATTCACACTCTGGAGGGAGAGGTAAGAGTATCGTTGAGAGTTTGAAGCTAGCCTGGGACTACAGAGTGACTTCCAGGTCAGCCTGGACTAGGATGAGATCCTGCCTAAAACAACAACAAACAAAATGATCTTCCCTTCAGTGTCCTCATCTTCTGAAAAACTAGTTCCCGGGACCGGGACCTGTTTCAGCCAGTTGATAATTCTTGGTACAATTCTGCCCATCACTTTATTCATTCAAGCACGATTAGATGTGAACAGCAGCACCCCAGGCTTTGAGCCCTATGTCACCCAGGGGCACTGACAGCTTTTAGCATCTGAAGGACCTAACCACTGCACTCTCGCTAAAACACTCTCCGTTATTTAACACACCTCCCCTGGCTACTGCCTTTATGGTACCAACCAGACTTCGCTCTCCTCGTCTCCCACCCCGAGACTCTCTGGTCGCACAGGTTGGGAGACCCACCACCTCGCTAAGAAAGGCAGGCACGGTCGGAAGCTACAGCACACCTGGCACCGGGGTACTCTGCTCCCTGGCGGGGGTCCCCCACTCCTCGCCCAGATCGGCGCCCCTCCCTCCATTTCCCCTCAGTCACTCACCCTCGGTTTCCCCCTGAGCTTTCATCCTGACAGCGGAGAGAGCCCGGCTGGGCCACCGGAAGAGACGCTTCTCCCCGTCACGAGCAAGGGAGCCCAGCGGACTCAGGCTCCCAGGACACCAGACCCCAGCGGTCCCCACACTCGCGGGGAAGGCTCAGTCTGAAGTCCCCGGCGGCAAGAAGAGAAGGGTGCTCGCGGCCGCCGCCATCTTCCCCAACGGAACTTGCCAAAGATCGCGAGATTGACCGTGATCCTGCGAGACAGGGCGAGAGAGGAACAACAAAGTCTCGCGAGACTTGGTTAACTCATGCTTCCCGCGAGATTTCTAACTTCCCCCGCCCCTCCTCCCCGGCTGCCCAGAGCTGTGAGTTCTGTCAGACCTCCACGCTGTTGGGCATTGAAGGTGTGTACTGCTGGGCGTGGGGTCACCTGCTTTAATCCCAGAATTAAGCCGGGGACGCAGAGTTCAAGGCCAGCCTGAGACTGCATAGTGAATTCCAGGTCAGCCTGGGCTAGAGCGAGACCGTACCTGGAAAAAACTAAAACAAACAAAAACCACCCGGAAATTTTTGGGCTGGAGAGATGGCTCAACGCCTAAAGTACTTGCCTGCAAAGCCTATCGACCCCGGTTTGATTCCCCATGTGAACTGAAGTTCCCAGAAAGTGATACCCGTGGAATGAATTGCTCTCCCACAGAGGTGGAATGCTGCTGAGCCAGAGCAAAACAACCTGAAGGCTACTGTTGTCCCATAATTAGCTATTCTGTTGCCCACCTCCCCTGACCTAACATCCTGGAGACATCATGTATGATCCCTTTTTTCTTTTGAAATGTAAAAACAGACCACCAGATTCCACAGGGCCATTTGGCTCCATTTATTTGGCTCCAGAATAAACTATCTCTTATCCTCTTTGAGGTGAGAATTGTCTTTTGAATTGACATCCAGTACCCAGGTAAAGCCAGATGCACAAAGTGGTGCATGCATCTGGAGTTTGCAGTGACTGGAGGCCCTGGTGAGCATATTCTGTCTCTCTCAGCTTGCAAATATATATATATATATATATATATATATATATATATATATATATATATATATATATATATATATAATATAGTTTATATATTATATATATAATGGTTTGAAGAGCAAAAGATGTGTACTGATGGAATTGGCTTCTCTGCTCTACCTAACATTTATTTTCATTTTGGAAGTTAAACACTTTGAAGATGAAAAGCTCTACCTCAGCTGAAATCCCAGAGTTGAGGCAGGGAAACCACAAGTCTGAGGCCAGCATGGGTTACATAGTAAGATACTGATTTAAAAAAAAAAAAAAAAGCCTCTCCTGGGCTGGAGAGCTAGCTTAGCAGTTAAAGGCACTTACTTGCAAAGCCTGATGGCCCAGGTTCGATTCCCCAGTACCCACATAAAGCCAGACATCCTGTGAATGGCCCCACAGATGGCATAGGTTTTAAACTGCCCACTAAACCTACCTGCCATGTTCATCTGGATGGACGTGTGACCCCTGGCCTCTATGATGCGGTTGCTCGAGGAGCACGTACTCAGCTCAAGGAGCACGTACTTACTGGAGTAGTTCTGCATACTCGCTGGAGTAGTTCTGCATGTCAGAGTGGCATGTGCTCTCTCCTGGACCAGCAAGAGCATAGAAAACTAGAGGCACTTTGACAAAGGATTGGGAGCAGGCACACCTTTTCAGGAGATCTGTTGCCAGTTCACAGAAGGCACAGTGAACTTGTTTTATACATATATTTTTTTCCACATGGCTGTGTGTGGTCAGACAACTTCCTGTTGTTGCTCTCTGCCTCCTATCTAATTGTAAGTATATGAGGATTATAGAAGGCTGCCATAGTTTCCAGCTTTTAAGTGGAGTCTGGGGAATTTGAACTCAGATACTAAAGCATGCTAGGTAAGCACTTTATCCACTAGCCCCCAAGATTCTTTGTTTGTTTAAGACAGGCTCTTATGTACCTCAGGCTGGCCTCTAACTCACTTTGTAGCCAAAGATCCTTGTGAACTTCTGGTGTTGCTCTGAGTGAAGTAGAAATACCCCATGCCAATGAGAGACAAAGCTGTATCATCTAGAGGAGAGAGGATTTATTACTACACCTGTGTGCAAGCAGACCAAGCACTCAGGTTCACCCGAAAAGGCATTGGCCTTGAACCCCAGTTGCCAGAGGGTTTTATAGTTCAGTTACAGAGATGTGTACGTGATAATAAGCATGGGAGATAACAAAGTAAGTTACGTCACAAGATGCATTAGCTATAACAAACGATTTCAAATGGGTTCTGAGAGGTACAGATAACCCCTTTTCAACGATAAATGAAGAAGTGAGAGCAAACTTTCTCCTATTTTCTCTGTCTAGTCACAAGCTTGTTGTGTTCAGAGGCATCAAACAGTTTCTGTTTCTGTCTCAGTAATCATCCAATTTAAGTAACATTCATTTATATTCCTTCAGAAGTATTTTCTCACATTAGCAATATTTCAATCTCCCCTTACATGACTACACCTGGTTTGTGTTTTGTTTGTTCTTTGAGGATGAACACAGATCTCAGAGCATTTCCCCCTGCTCCCAGCAGTATTGGTGTCTCGAATTTACACCTCTCCAATCCCTCCTCACACTGCGCTAGGGTGTAAACCCAGATACTTGTGCCTGCTAAACATGTGTTCTTCCCAACCTAAACTTTATTTTAATTGGAGGGGCATTTTAAAAAATAAAACATTTTAAATCTGGTGTGGTGATGCACGCCTTTAATCCCAGCACTCAGGAGGCAGAGGTAGGATTGATATGAGTTTGATTCCAGTTTCAACTACAGAGTTCTAGGTCAGCCTGGGCTAGAGTGAGACCCTGCCTCAAAAAAGAGCAGGGGGCTGTGGGTACCACCTGGTATGAGGGGCCACAAATAGAATGGGACAAAGCCTAACCCCTAGAAAAATTGCTCAGGCCTACATCTCCCTGTTCCAGTCATTGGTTTCTTCCCCAATTGAGCTATTGATCAGAGACCTACAAGGTCCCCAAAATAAGGCAAGCTTTTGTCAAAGGTCTTGAGTACCAGCCCCAGGCCAAAAGGTAAGAAGACCCTATTGCTGAAGAAACTACAGATTGTCATCACACATTGAGAGACTGCTAGATCCAGAATGGTACCCAGCTCGCATATGGTTGCATGTGTAGTGCTAGAAGGCATTACATGAGCTGCCAGGGGAAATTGGTCAACGGTATTTGGAGAAAGCAGAGACCACTGATACACAATATAGACGGTTGTCACGAGAATGCTGAACACACTGCTATATGAAAGAGACCAGCAAGTCAAGAAGTGCAATAGTGCTGCTAAACCTAGAAGAGAAATCAGTGGTTTACTGATTGGTTAAGAGATCCGCTCAGTGACAAGGAACCCTTAACTGGAACTGGAATCCATGGCAAAATCTTATGCCGACTAAGAACCCGGTCTCCAAGAGGAAATTCCCACTATCAGAGAGCTACAGAGAGGCTACACTCATTAGAATCTTGCCAAATTAGCAATGTCTGTCTCATTTAACCTATACTGATCTCACTCTCCAATGGAGATTCTGTTTGTATTTTTCAGAAACCAACGAGGGCCGTGGACAAACCAATTCCACCAACAAGACATGGGATGTTGGCTGACATGTTGGCAGGAGATGAACCACCCCTGCCCTATCATATAGGGCTCAAATGAAACCTATGAGAAAGTGGTGAGATAAACAAGAAGCCTATCATCACAGCAAGCCATATAACCTATGAAAGGTCAATGGAGACATACACCAATAATACCCAAATCAACCCAAATGAGAAGTACAGAGGCTCTTAAGATCTCAACAATAAAGCAGACTTAAAACTCACCCAGAGCCCCCAGCTCTGGCAGCTTCTACTGTTACCTGCATCTACTCTGCTACAACCCATTTTGGAGTCCACAAGTCCACTGGTTATTGTTGCCTAAATATGTGTGTGTAGATATGTATATGCATGTGTAGATATTTATAAATATTTACAAGCAGAGAGAGATAGAAGAGGGACAGACAGAGACAGAATGGGCACTTCAGGGCCTCCAGCCATGAATTCCAGATGCTTGTGCCACTTTGTGCATCAGGCCTTACATGGGTACTGGGGAATCAACCCAGGTCTTTATGGCTTTGCAGGGTCTTAACGGCTGAGCCATCCCTCAGTCCTCTCCCCAACCCCCAGTAAGACCTCGAGGTAGGGGGTCTCATTGGAGCTCAGGCTGACCTGGCACTCTGTAGTCCAGGATGGACTCAAACTCAAGGCAACTCTCCTACCTCTGCCTCCCTAGTGCTGGGATTAAAGGGGTATGCCATTACATCTGGCATGGTTGTTTTTTCTTTGGACACCAGGTGTCACTGTAGCCCAGGCTGGCCTCGAACTGTGGCAATATAGCCTTTCCATCCTCAAGTGTTAGCATTACAGACTTGGGCCACCACCTTTCATTTTCATGTCTTGATACTAAAGCACGGCATTTTACATCGTGTGGTACGACTTCTCCTATCTCCAAATCTAAGGCTTTGGGCAGATAATTTACCCTTCTATCCTCACGCAGATTATAATTACGAACAAGTAAAGAATGTTTCCTTATGCTAGCCTTACATTTTTCACTTTGCAAAACTCCACATAGAAGCCTGGTGTGGTGGTGCATGCCTTTAATCCCAGGCAGAGTGAGACTCTACCTTGAAAAACCAAACCAAATTAAAAAAAAAAACAACTCCACACAGGTTAACTCATCTCATCTTCAAAACTTTCTGAAACGGGCAGGCCCTGCGCTGGGGCGGGGCCAGGGTTGGCAGGCTGGCGGGTAGGGAAGGAAGGAGAGAGGTATTAAAAAAATTTTTTTTCTGAAAAAGCATTGAATAAGTGAGAAAATGAAGGCATGTGAAAGTTTCTTTTTTTTTGTTTTTTTGTTTTTTTGAGGTAGGGTCTCACTCTAGCCCAGGCTGACCTGGAATTCACTATGTAGTCTCAGGGTGGCCTTGAACGCATGGTGATCCTCCTACCTCTGCCTCCCAGGTACTGAGATTAAAGGCTTGCGCCACCATGCCCGGCTCATGTAAAAGTTTCTTGCCCAGAATTCTTCATCCTTTCCTTCAACAAATTCATCCTTATATATGCTGGAGTTGTAGTCTAGTGCTAGAGCACTTGCCTAGCATGCATGAAGCCTGTAAGTTTGATTATTAGTTCCAGGAAAACTTAGTATTTGAGAGTTGGAGAGATTGCTCAGTGGTTAAGGCACTTGCCTGCAAAGTCTAACCACCCAGGGTCCATTCCCTAGTACCCATATAGGACCAGATGCACAAAGTGATCTATGCATCTGGAGTTTGTTTGCAGTAGCTAGAAGTTCTGGAGTGCCCATCCTCTCTCTCTCTCTCTGCTTGAAAATACAATATTTTAAAAAATAGTATTTGAGGGCTGGAGAGATGGCTCAGCGGTTAAGACACTTGCCTCCAGTGCCTAAGGCCCTGGGTTCAATTCCCCAGGACCCACATAAGCCAGAACCACAAG
>PVHP010017922.1:0-33845 GCA_004024765.1 Zapus hudsonius | reverse complement strand
GCCTGGAGGTGGCAAGCAGGAGCCAGCCAATCATGGGACGATCCGTGTCTCTTTTCCTATAAAAGCGGCTGATTCTTAGTGTTCGGGGCCCCTCGCTTCCTTCCCCCCCCCTTCAAGCAAAGGCTCTCCATTAAAGTGTGTTGAGAAGAATCCTCGAGTCGTGGTTGTTCTTCCTCGCTGCTCGAGGAGCTCGCCACAAAGAATCAAAAGTCCAGTTTTGAATTGTCCATTTAATTGATCCTGGATGTTCAGAGCTTGGGCAGCCGCAGAAGAAAGAGTATTGAGAGTCTGTGCTGTAGAAACTGAACTAGCAAAAGCAACAGCAGCCATAGTAGCCGTCGCAGCTCAAACAGCTATTGCAGCAATGATGACAGAATTTCTTTTCTTACGAACTGTAATTGATGTATGAGGAGAACCGACGTCAACAGGAACTGAAATATATTGAGATATCTGCAGTACTGTACTTACTAGCATTCTAAACTTGTACCCTGGAGTAGGGAATATCTTAAAGAGTTAGTTCAAGTATACGAAATAAGACAATTGTTGAAATAATATCTTAGATGGAAACTCTGCGATCATCCGCAACAAAGCAAAGCAGTGTCCAATCCTGTCAGATTTTTGAAAAGGAAAACCTGTGACAACCAATGTTGTTAGCTTAATTAAGTTATTCCAACACATTTACCTGATAGGAGGATAGAAGCCACAATGACTGAAATTAAACCTCACAAGTCAAATGATGACCACCTGGTAGTATTAGCATGAACAAATAGAACCATCTCCTTAAAACTCACAATGCTTTTAGATGTGGGAACCCATTCTAGAAAATCAATGCCAGTAAGCAACATAAAGAAACATAGCTAATAGAGAATCATTTCTTTTATAATTTGCCATGACTAGTCTTTTTGCAAAAATCCCAAAATTAATTTTCTTATTAAAAACTAAGCAAATATCTTTAACAACCACTATGTATGCCAAATGAGTATAACCATGGTATCTCTAACCATTGAACAACCAGGTATAAGAGAGACACTTCCTAGGGGCATTCTCCCCCTTCTTTTTTATTTATAAGCAAGCAGAAAACATATAGTACTGTTAGCAGACAATGTCTCTAACCATTGAGCAATAGATGAGAAAAGAAACATTATGTCTTTTTCTTTGACTCAGTTTACCTATATAATCATGGACTTCAGCAACGCAAGGAAGATATAATTCTCCTTTCCTTTACACTCGTCATAAGACCTGTTGGCCAGACGGGGTATGAGGAAGTGTTGGAAAAAATATATCTGTTTCTGGGTTTTGGCAATAGGGAGCTCTGTCCTACAACCAAAAGCCAGTGGAGCACAAAAGTATATGCTCTTCCTTTTGTTAAGTCCATAAGCCCTAGTAATTGGCTTTCATAGGAAAATTGGGATTCAACACATATTTGTCTAGACACTTAGTCTCTTATACCTTATAGAATTCAGAGAAACCACAAGTATTTCTTGTATGTAACACCTCTATAAATATAATTTTTAGGAAAACTGACAAACCATACAGTATTAGCACATATTTAAACATTGATAGAAATTTTAGAACTGAGTAAGGAACAAAAATGGAGAACAGATGTGGGAATAATAAAAATCTATCTACTTCGCTTACCTTACTCAGAGTCATCTTGATTTTTTATCACTGGCCGAGTCAGTCACTCTGGAACCCAAATCGGTGAGGCTTTGTTCTGTGGAAATACACAAACCAAGCCTCGGCCCCAATAAAGTACTGGATCGGGGCCGCACCATTGGCCAGTAAGAGTATCCCTCTATTTTACAGTCACTCCATTAGTCTATGGTTTGTATGTCTGTAAGTTGCAGAGCGACCTTCATTGTCCAGTGTTAAAAAATTCAAAATAAAGAGAGACAGAGAGTTTGTCTTTAGGAGACCTGAAGGTGTCCCCTATTCCTCCTTTCTGTTTGCAAAGAGCATTTTTGAGGGTAAGATGAGCACGCTCAACAATACTTTGACCTTGTGGATTGTAAGGAATGCCTGTAATTAAAGAAATCTCAAATTTAGTGAGGAATTGCTTAAAGGAAGTTGAAGCATAAACGGAACCATTGTCAGTTTTAATTTGTTTAGGGATTCCCCAAGGGGCAAAGGCTTGGAGACAGTGGGAAATAACATCTTTGACCTTTTCTCCTCTGTGAGTTGACGCAAAGATAACTCCTGAACATGTATCCACAGACACATGTACAAACTTAAGAGTACCAAATTCTGCAATGTGAGTAACATCCATTTGCCATATGTGATTAGGTTTTAAACCTCGAGGGTTGGTTCCAAAAGATTGTACTGGAATAAGGGGGGCACACTGTTGACAGGACTTTACAATAGTACAAGCAAGGTCCTTAGTAATATGAAACTGTTGGCGTAAGGTGGTAGAGTTAACATGGAATTTATTATGGAAGGCCCTGGCCTGTTCTTCCGCAGTGAATATGAATTCAGAGTGAGTTGCTTTATCTGCTAAATCATTTCCTTGAGCAAGTGGTCTGGGCAGATCAGTATGAGCTCTGATATGACCAATGAAAAAAGGGTGTTTGCGTTGCAATATAAGGTTTTGTAAAGCAACAAAATAAGGGGCCACTGCGGAAGTGGGTGAAATATATGGAACCATTTCTAGAATTTTCAAAGAGTTCACCACATATTTGCTATCTGATAGTAAATTAAAAGACTGTTCTGCAAACATTTGGAAGGCCAGCACAGCTGCAGCAAGTTCCGAGACTTGTGCAGAGGTGCCATGGATTATGGTGGTATAACTTTTGCCATCAGTTATAACAGATCCAACCCCATTTTTTTGATCCATCAGTAAACACAAGAGAGCAATCATGCAAAGGTTTCTTCCTAGTGACTTTTGGAAAAATAATAGGGGTGTTCTTGCAAAATTGTATCCAAGGATGCTTAGGGTAATGATTATCAAAAGTAGCGGTGGATGAGGACAAGATAATAGCCCAATCTGCACAATGGTTTGCAAGCCAGCGAATCTGCTCTGGCCCATAGGGAGTAATTATTATTTTTGGAGGCATACCTAAAACAGCTTCAGATTCTTGTATGCCTTTAGAAATCAGCTGAGCTACAGCAGCTGGATATGGTGACAATATTTTATGTGGAGAACTAGGTAGGTTGACACTCAGTAGAGGTCCTCCCTGCCACAAAATCCCAGCAAGGCTATGGTTCTCTGGCAAGACAATAAAAAGCAATGGTAACTCAGGATCCCTACGGACAATTTGGCATGCTTCTAATCGTTGTTGAACCAAGAAAAGGGCTTGTCTGACCTCAGGTGTGAGAGTTCTTCTAGAATTCCGGTCCGTGTCACCCTTCAAAATATCAAACAATGGTTTAAGTTCTCCGGTAGTTAATTTTAGGTAAGGCCTAATCCAATTGATATCTCCCAACAATTTTTGAAAGTCATTTAAGGTTTGTAAGTTGTCTAACAGAATGATGAGCTTTAGAGGCCTGACAGCTGTGGCTGACAACCTTGTTCCCAGGTATTGTTGGAGACTATGCACCTGTAATTTTTCAGGGGCTATTGTAAGTCCCCAACTTTTAAGTTCACTAGTCATGAAACACAATGCTTCATTTAATATTTGTTCATTGGGATGACACAGTAGAATGTCATCCGTATAATGATAGATCAACAAATTTGGGTACCGGTTGCGGGTAGATCTCAAAGCCTTGTCTACATATATTTGACATATGGTGTGATTATTAGCCATTCCCTGAGGCAAAACTACCCATTCGAATCTTTGATCAGGTTGAGAATGATTAATAGCAGGCAAAGTAAAAGCAAATCTCCAATAATCATCCTTATGTAAAGGTATGGGAAAGAAACAATCTTTTAAGTCCACTATTATAGTGGGCCAATCCTTTAGTAATGCTGAAATAAGAGGCAAACCACACTGAATGGGGCCCATAGGATACATTTGATTGTTAACAGCTCTCAGATCGTGAATTAACCTCCACTTTCCTGATTTCTTTTTTATAACAAATATGGGAGTATTCCAAGGAGAAGTGGAGGACTGTAGGTGTCCTGCATCCATTTGTTCCTTAACTAACTTATAAGCAGCCTCCAATTTTTCTTTTGTTAGGGGCCACTGAGGAATCCATTGAGGCTTATCATCCTTCCATTTTATTGGTATAGCAGCTATTTCAGTGGCCCCAACTAAAAACCCAGTCCCTGATTCTTATTAAGATGGTTAATAGGGGAATTGGAAATACTTTAAGTGGTTAATCTAAGATCCATTTGGCTTAATACATCTCTTCCCCCATAAAGAAATCGGCAATGCACATACATAAGGTTGAAACAATCCACTATGTCCTTCCTCATCTTTCCACCTCAAGGTAGTGGCACTTTGGTCAGGACTTTCAGCTATTCCTAATCCTCGAAGAGTCTGATTCGCCTTGACAACTGGCCAATCCTTAGGCCAATCAAGAGATTTTATTATACTTTTGTCAGCCCCATGTCCAGGAGCCCCAAAAACTTTCTCTCTCTGATTTTCAATGTTAATAAGGGTCTTTCTTTTAATTCCAAAATTAAGTAAGCTAGTGGCTCACCTGATGATTCTAGACCCTTTTTTTCCCTCTACTAGAATCCAGGTGATATTGGCTAGGCAAAATGAGCATTTGAGCAATTTCCTCTCCAGGAGAAATAACTGTTATTCCTTTTGGGGAGGAGGCCAGTATTTTAACTTGGCCCGAGAAATCAGGGTCAATAACTCCTGGATGAATTATAAGTCCTTTTAAACTAGCAGAGCTTTTTCCTAAGATTAATCCTATACAGATATTTGGGATAGGGCCTTGCCAATCTGAATCAATGGGTTGTACTCCCATATCAGGAGTCAGGACTAGCCTGGAAGTGGCACAAATATCTAATTTTGCTCTCCCTGATGTTGCCTTCTTCGGTTGGTTAGAGGATACCAGGCCTTTGGTACTTGTTGAATCATCCCGTACATTTGTTGTGGGCCCCGGGGAGCTGGGCCCACCCTCACGTTTTTTGAGGGCCTTGTATTAGGCTCTATTGGTTTATCATCCCCTGACCAATAAGTTCTTTTTCTATAATGAGGGTATATTCCTGGTTTTGCTCTGCGGGGTTCTCTGTTAAAAGAGTTCAGCTCAGGGCATTGCACCTTAATATGTCCTGGCTTCTGGCAATGGAAACAAATTCTTGGCGGACCTCCTCTACAGTACCTCTGATTAGCATGTAAGCCTTGTGTTATTGCTGCTGCCATAATTTGACCCTGTACAACTATGTCGTTTATGTCCCTACAAATATTTAGGTATGTTGAAAGGTCCTTACTCTTCCATGGCCTGATAGCCTCTTTACACCATTTATTAGCTTGTTCATATGCTAGTTGTTTTACCAAAGCTTGTTCAGCATCCCCAAAAATACGAGAGGCAGTTTGGAGCAAACGATCCACAAAATCAGCATAAGGCTCATTAGGTCCCTGCAACACCTTGGACAACTGTCCTTGTAAATCACCAACCCCCTGCAAAGTTTTCCAAGCCTTAATTGCTATAGCTGCTACTTGCATATATACTGCCGGAGGATAATTTATTTGATCCTGGATTTCTGAGTAGTTGCCCAACCCTGTTAACATGTCAATATCCCAGCCTGAGTTCCCTGTGGTGGCGTTACACCTAGCTATGTCGGTGCAATGCTTGTGGAACGCGGTTTTCCACAGTAAATACTGACCTCCCGATAAGGTGGCTCTTGCAGTGTTTACCCAATCTAAAGGTGCAAGATTAGATGCTGCCAATGATTCTAACATGGAAACCATATAGGCAGCTTGAGGCCCATAAGTGCTTACTGCCTCCTTCAATTGTTTTAAAGTTTGAAGTCTAATGGCTGATGATATCTATGTTGTTGGGCATCCTCAAATACAGGAAAGCAAGTTGGTCCCAACCATGGGGGTTCCCTTCTTCAGGAACATTCCCCATTGTAATTATAAGGAAGTGGCAGCGCTGTTGGCTCCACTTTCCCCCCAGCCTGTGGAGTTTCCTCACAAGGGTTTCTGAACCCAACTCCTAATTCCTCTCCATATAATTCCTCCTCATTCACTCCTTCTATTTTGGGCAATCTGGCTGTTGTTATGGGAGCTATCTATATTTTTAACAGAGTCCCCATCATCTTCGACAATGCCCAAAAAGGAGCCCCCACAAGGGCCCGTGAGATTTCAGAGCCCATCCTTCTATTATCTTCTTTTATTCCCTTCACTCTATCATGAACCTCAGTCACTTTTCAGTGAACTTTTTTGTAGCTTCACCGTGAACCTTTTGCCTCTCTTCCCAGGCTAAATTTATGGATAGATGAGAGAGAGAGAGAAAGAGAGAGAAGAGGAGGAGAAGGAAAAGGCAGCAGAGAGAACAGACCTTCCTCTTATTTTTTTGTTTCCTATGTTTCTCTTTTCGTTCCCCGTTTTCGTTTGCTCCCCTTTTCTGTTCGTTCCCCATTTTCAATCGCTCCCCTTTTTCGTTCCCCGTTTTTGTTTCCCTGTACATTTCTCGGTTTTCATTTCCCTGTACGGGCCACCACCTATCACTGCCTGTCGCCCGCGGAGGGCAGTGATCACACAAATACACACACACACACACCACTTGTGGGTTGACGAACATGTATTCTTTATTGCAGGGAATGAGGCAGAATATATAGAGCTTCCTGGCCAATCAGAGGGCTAATGGTCAGTCTTATAAGAACCTGTGCATAATAGCCAATCGAGATCACCTCCTGGAACTCATTAAGCCAAGCCCCTCTTGGCAGGCTGTCAGGTGCCATCCAAGACTAAGTCAGGGTGTGCCTCCAAAGGCCCCCAAAGGCTTTCGCCCCTGACAATATGTAAAATTGTAACATTCAGTATAATGCCAAGTTAATATAAATAAGGATAACCCTAACTATATATATACCAAATTAAATTTTTTAAGCCCTAACTGCTGGTAACTACCATATATTAAGCTACCAAGCCCTTGCTAACTCTAAGTCTCCATGCTAATCATCTGTACTAATGTTATATAATCTTCATGCCTACCTCACAAGGTAGGTATTGTTGTCTCTATTCTACCGATTAGATAACTGAGGCTGTAACTACTAAATTAAATGGCCTAATATTTCATAGGTCTTAAATCCAGTTGCAGCCTTTGCCAAAGCCCGGGGCCCCTAACCACTGAGCAAAACAGCTGTGTGCTCATGGGCTTCACAATAAATGATGTCCTCTTATTTGTTGACAGGAAGTGTATGTTGGAAAAGAGACAATGTGCACAGTGGATGGCCTTCACTTCAACAGCACATACAATGCTCGAGTCAAGGCCTTCAACAAAACAGGAGTCAGCCCATACAGCAAGACACTGGTCCTCCAGACGTCTGAGGGTAAGACCCTTCAGCAGTATCCCTCAGAGAGAGAACTGCGTGGCATCTAACATGGCTGGCAGCCTGGAGGTAACCCCACCAGTGCCCACATTCCTGAAGTGTTTCCATGACTTGCTCTGCATCTCCTGCCTTTAGAGCGTCCACATGGGCAGTTCCATGGCCCGGGCCATCGGCTTCCTCTGATAACACTCTAAATAAGCTACAGTGGAAGAAGCTGAACACGAAGGCCTGGAGGTGCCCGTGGTGTCCGAGACAAATGTACCTAGGCTCTAGAACAGGCTCCCATTGTCCGCAGAGGCACATCTGTGGCCAGTTTTGCCCAAATGATTCTCAATGTCTCTGTAGTTCTTGCTTGTTCCTGAAGGGGCGACATAGGTTCTTTCCAGCTGAGGATCTGTGGGACTGACTGTGTTTCCAGTGGGTGTGGGTGCTAGAGCTGTTCACAGAGGGCCTGTTGGCCACTCCTGGCTTGACCAGCTCGGACTGCTTCCTTGTCCTACCCAAAGCCCCAGCCACCAGCACGGGACAGAGACTTCCTGTGGGCACCAAACAGGAAGAGACCAGCTACTCGCTTTACCTCTCCATGTGCGTCTTTACCAACCCCTCTAGTTGTGGTTAGGCTGCCCGGAGCCATCATACATGATTATCTCTAGGACGTTTGCTTCTTGGCTAGACTGTAAATATTTTGGTCATCAAAGACAATCTGTCTCCAAAGAGGCTTGTATTTGATAGCCAAGGATAACCTCTGAGGCTTTTTAATGTTTTCATTTTAAAAGCAATCACAACACATGAAATTAAACCTATAACAAGAGGTATTTGTGGCCCGGTGCCAAGTCACTTTGAGACTTTAGGGTGTCAATTTTAATCACGGAAGTCACCTCCCACCCCACTGGCATTCCTCATACCTAGCCTGCAGAACTGATTATGTCGAGTTCATTCCAGTTCAGGATGGTAGCTAGAACTGTGGTGGTTGCTGCCACTTGTCACAGACCTCAGCGTGCGTCAGTCCACATGGTTAAAAACAAGCACAACATTGAATCCCACAGCAAGAGTGGAGGAACCCTAACTGAAAACAGTGCTTGGGGGGAGCAGTTGCAAGCCTGAGGGAGACTACTTATAAAGAGAAGGATTTGCTGAGGGGAAAAACTTCGGTGTTATCTAATTCCACATGGGCGACAGTAGCATGGTAGCTAGCACCTCCCACAGAACTGTCGTTTTAGCTACTTCTCTCTGGAATGACCTATCAATTTGAGAGCTGTTACCTCTTTTCCCAAAATATTGTGCTAACTGGTAAGGCCCTCCAAGATTTTCTAGAAGCAATGCATAAGACCCTTGATGGTGCTGGCTGCATTGTAAAGGAATGTGTACCCCAGAAAAGCAGAGAGAAATGTGGGGCAGTGCTGCTAAAGTTCACAATCAAACCTAGACAAAACCTACTCCTCTCCACGCTGTGTTATGGAAGTCCTGTTGTCCTGCTAAAATCAGTTATCAGCATAGCAACGTGAGCCCTCCTGTCTCTCCTTTCCTACTGCAAGAAGGCGCCATTTCTTAGTTGATTTTTTTTAATGTTCATGAGATTCTGGTGTCTCATTCAATAAGTTACAGGATTTGGAACTTCACTCCCCAGTACCACAGACACAGAATTGGGGTTCATTTCTCTAAATGAAACTCATGGAACAAGCTCTCTACCAACAAAGAAACTGTACTGTAGAAATTCATTTCCACCATGAATTTTCTATCTATTATGTGCAAATATAAGGTATGTATCTGAATATAGATAAACCCCTATCATCATGTAGATATCAGCATTCTCTGTTACTGCACAGAAATGATTTTCTCATGATGGAATAAAGTTCGCACACATACTTTATCCATATCTTTGGTTTGTTCTATTTGTTTCTCCCTCAATTCTAGTTCAGCCACATTGTGACACAAGAGTTAGAAAGAAAAGAAAAATATAATGGACAGTGATTTGAAAAGAGACTTGATCAACCCATTACAATAGAGAACACCTATAGAATTAAATAATTATAACCTTCTCTAGTTTTTTTTAAGAAATCAGCAAGAAAAGATGCTATAGTAGATAGCTGATAAATTCATTGCAGTTATATTTTATTCATGATATTTCCTACAGTTTCTGGAAAGTTTAAACATTTCCTTTGCTGGTATTGGAGTGGCGGGGTAGTTCATTTTGGATTTGTAATATTTGGAATCCTTCACATTCTCCTAAGCAAGAATCAACTTCTTTCCAAATTTCTTTCTGGGTAGACTGTGTGAACCATTCCAGTGTAGTAGCTGACCTAAATTCTACTACTGAGGGTTGAATTACAACTAACAGATAGACTGTTCTAAAAATAAATGTTTTCTATTGTCATAGAGGTGCTGTTCTGATCATTTCACTTCTAATAGCTACATGAAATAAGTTACACAATATTTTAGGGAAAAATATAACGTGGTCTAAAGGGAAGTGAAGACTTCCCAGAGAAGAGATCAGGGAAGGGGAAAATGCAAATGGACAAAAATCACTGTATGCAAGGAAACACTTCAGCAACCTGCCTGGAACTAACACTCACATGAACACAAGAGCTACATCTAAGCCCCTCACCATGTCGGGAAACTGCCTGGGTCCAGCACCTCAGAGATGCACAGAGTACAGTATGTCTTAGAATGTAGGGGCTTCACTGCTTTTCCTCAAACTTCATGGCACCTTGCACAGATTACCTAAAAGCTATGGTGCCACTCACCCTCTAGAACTAAGCTTCCCACTGGACAATCTAGACCACCATCTTGCAACCATGAAATAAGAACAATAACCTCTGAGAAGTATGGGGGGGAAACACAAAGTCTGGCTTATGTGTTAATGTCTGTCCCAATTCTATGGAGCTCATTGGCCCTTCCCTAAGACCACAACAACTCATTGAAAGAGTCAAAGAGTCCAAGAGCCAGATGTGGTGGTGCATACCTATAACCCCAGCACTTGGAAAGGGTAGGCAGGAGGATCAGAAATTCAAGGTCATCCTCAGCTACTTAGCAAGTGTGAGGCCAGCCTGGGCTATATGAGATCCTGTCTCGAAAAAAAGAGGAGAAGTAAACAAAAAATAGAAAAGAGACAAGAAATTGTTATAAGTTGAGGGTTCTCACAGTATTGAGCAAGGAAGATAATCAGAAAAAAAAACTGAGAAAAGACATGCCCCCACCAAATCAAGAGAGCTTTCTGTGGCAAATGTTCTGATTAAGAAAGTCAGAGCATGTTAGAAGGAGTCTCATCTAGGACACTACAATCTACCCATTTTAGAGAGCCCTGAGTAGTGGGGCATCAAGAAATTTCAGAAGGCTTTGTGGAATTATCATGAAATGAACTAAAATAAAAACTATCACAATTAAACCTTCCATTATTTTGTGTTGAGATGCTGAGTACTTACTTCATTGTCCATCAAAACCTTCTATGAAGAATGACAGTAATGTCAGAGTAAGAAAATACGTTTAGGACAGCAGCAGAATCATGAAAAATCTATCCATCCCACATGTCACTATAAGATCCTAGGGGAAAAACAATCTGTCCACCCTCAGGGCAGTTAAATAGACTGTAGACAACCGTACACCTCTGTGCCCATCACTAGCACCTGAGCCCCTCCTTCCTGCTAGTGTACCTGTCCTGACTCAGCCATGTCTCAGTCTTCTGCTGCTGCAAGAAGTGAACACGGACATGATGGTTTAAAACAACACATTTCTTTATGACCCCACTATTCCAAATTCTAATCCCACTAGACTGAAAATGAGGAGTGAGAAGGACGGTGTTCCTTCAAGACATTCTAGGGAAGCATTTGTTTTCTTACCATTTCCAGCTTCTTCACAGCCACCTGCCTCCCTTGGCTCATGGCCCTCTCCTCTATTCTAAAATCTGCATCGTTGCATCTTCCAGTGTCTTCCTGACTCTGCCCTTCTGCTTTCCTTATGTGAGGACCCTTGTGACCACCGTGGTCCTACGTGGGTCACCCAGGTTAGTCTCTGGAACTCAAAAGCCATAATGGAAGCACATCTGCAAAGTGTATTCCAATCTGAAAGGGAACAAGTTCAGAAGTTTCTGGGAATTTGAATGTGGACATTTTTGGATGGGCCATTATTCTGTCTACCACATGATAAAAGGAAGGTATAATTACCCCACTCCACATAGAGAAACTGAGCTCCTGAGAGGTTGAGTAAAATTACAATTAATTCAGCTTCCTACACCAAGGGCAATGTACTCTTGGTGTTGATGTCAGAAAAGTATAATTTGAGTTTAGCCAAAGGAAAGAGAGGGAAACTACCTTAATTCTGCTTGTGTCTAAAATCATCCTGTCAGAGTAAAGCATCTGTGTAGCCGCCTTGTCCACTCATCTGTAGAGCCAGAAGTAGGGCTTTAATGCTTTCAAAAAGTCATCTTGGACTTTTGTCAAAAAATTTTGCTGTTTGAAGAAGGAGGTGTAGAAGCATCTGTCATTTTCAGCATATCCAAGCTCCTGTGTCTCAGTTTTTCTGTACTTCCTCTGGCTTCTTCCATCCTAAGCAAGCAACTCACCTAAAGAGACCCTTCTCTCCCAGTGCTACCATGGACAAAGGAGAGGGGCTATCTCTGTGATCCTTGAAAGCTACTACAGAGGAGACCTGGGACTCTGAGCCCTGATTGGGCCCAAACCAGCACAGAACTATTTATCCACAGATGTTATCTGGCCCTCAAGGTCTCAGGCACCAACCTACAATATAGGTTCTGGGCCCTAAAGAAATAAGTTCTCTGAAGCCTCCCTAGTTAAATGCCCACCTAGCCCACATTTTAGCTGATTACACACAGCCTCCTGCTGCCTCTTCCCTGTAGTAACTCCTTCTTCCACACATCAGAGAATACTGCCCAGAAAATAATCTGTGACGTAGATAGAACAGACTTCTACCTCATTCATCTGAATGCTAAATGGCCTTAGATGCACCTGTCCAGTATCTCAGAAAATTTAATTTTATAAATGATCTTAGGGTGCCCACCCCCTCTTTGGGAACTGTAACCTTATGAGGAAGAGGAACCTCTCAAAAGAACAACAGCAGAGAATACCCTCATCCACACACCTCTAATGGCTAGAATTCCACAGGAGGAGGATTTATTTTATTTTCAGTTCCTAAGCACCACTGTCCATCCACAATCCCTTGCTTATTCGTAATACCATTAGTAAAACCCCTGGTCCCTGGCATGAACCTATTGCCCATGGCATAACCTTTGCCTTATATGTTTCCAAGACACAAAAGAGCAACAACAGCCTGTCACTCCCAAATTTTACCCAGCATGCCTGAGTCTACCTCCCATCCCATTACAGCTGGGAGTGGCTTGGATGGGTGCCTTAGCCTTTCTGGGCTTCCATTTTTCTCATCGGTAAAACTCTGGATTTACAGCAGAAAACTTCTACACAATTCTTTACAATTAGTACCTCTATGGTATCTCATTCTAGTAGTTCAGAAGATGTTATGAAGAGACGTCAAACACCACTTTCTTCCTCCACAGGCCTTGGTGGATCAAAATCCATGCCTATAATACTGAAAACTCAACAACAGAAAAAAAGTACTTGGTAAAGGAACACATAAGGAAAGGTACATGATCGACCAAAGATGTTTTTCCCATTCTTCTACTTTGTTTTTCCTGGCCCAGAGCACCTGGCCCACTCCAAAAATAATTAGAACACGCATTTCCAAGACAAAAATCCTCAAGGTAGGTAAATCATAATTGGCCAAATTTGAGTAAATTCTACAATGTATAGAGTGACACGTACACATTGATAAGTGTCACAGGCCAGAAGAGAAAAGAAATACCTAGTTCTTTTAATTTTAACAATATACATGATATCCCAAGAAATTTCTTACAACGTTCCATAGGATTGTATTGGATGCAGATCCCTATTTGGGGGGATAGGGAACATGCTTTGCAGTTGGCACTGTGAGGAGCAGCTCAGTACTTTGGAATCGTGTGTATCTAATTAAAATGTAGAGACTTTCAGTTCTTCTGATGATAGCTGCTTATAAATAATGCCATGATGTTCTAAATTGGAGTGGAGGACTTGGGGAGGAGGAATGCAGCCGTCCTGGGGAGTGCCAAGAGCTGTTTCGTTATTTTAAAAGGTTTTCAAAGCAGATTTGTTTCTTATTTCTCCATTGCAATTAATGCCACACTTAAGAAAGCTTAAAATACCACCTTTTGTCATAAATTGTGTACCAGTTGCACATAATTGTGACTTTGGTTGCTTATTAGATCATTTAAGAATAACAGCCTCCTTCTTCATTCACTGCTTTGTCTCTTAAAAATCTTCCCAACAAAAGCAAATTCTTGTTCAGCTGGTTTGAAATGAACTGGAATGCATCTTTAACACTTCTTGTACATCTCTTGATGACATAGCTTACTCTGCTGTGCTCAGAAATACAGCCTTCTGTTTGGACCAGGGCCCAATAACTGCTCAGTTATGAAGCTGCTCACTGCCTGAGAGGAAGATAGCCAGGAGTTCCACCAGGTCACAGAGGAAGCTGGAGCAGCACACACTATAAGAAACTTCTGCCAGTTTGCTTTTCCTCTGAGTTCCTAAAATAACATCTGAAAGATTGTAATTTACATTTCCAAATTACTCTACAAAACCTCTAAATACTTTGGACTTTAGTATTTTAGTACTTAGAAATCTTTAATTTCTCTGTTCTTATTGGCATTGGTCAAAATGCCATCCCTAAAAGTATAACAACTTATTAATAATCAATGACAGAAATTTTTTCTGGACTTTTTATTTTTTAATGGTTAGCTCTTCTGCTAGCTTCATGCTTCTCAGCTGCTCAATTTTAAAACAATATCTAACACATGAGACATGTTCAATAAATGTTAAATGATTAAGAATAAAAGAAATACATAGTGATTCAAACAGGCTACACCACCTGGGTAATCTTTTTTTTTATTATTTCATTTTAGTTTCTTAAACCCAGAAGTCAGTAAAAAGCCCAGCACAACTTTGGTAAATCTTGCTTGCTTCCTTCAAGCAAAAACTTCTGCCATTAGCTAAACTCCTACTCCAGAATCCATCCAGTCCTGAGAAATAAATCCAGGAAGGTGCAAGAGGAAACTAAGCATTATTGGCAGAGTGAATGAACTCGTTTGCATTATGAACACAATTGCCTACCTAGAGTTATCAATATGTGTGGAATCTCCATACGGAGGAAGCTCTGACATGGTGTTTTCCATCACTCTTCCCTCTAAGCTGCTTTCCCTCTGCCTGAATCATCCAGGCAGGATCTGGTTCACCACTGCAATTGATGAACATGAGGTAACACTATCTAAGGAGCTTGTCCTAGTCAGAATCAGTTGCTGGGATGAACTTCCAAAAAGACAGTTTATGGAGGAAGAAGGGATTTATTTGACGCTTACAGGCCCAAGCCGAGAGAAAAAGCACCAGCAGCACCTCCAACAGCAAGCACACTCAGACAGCCAAAGAGCAGGGACTCCAGGCAGAGCTCAGCCTGTGCTCTGCATACCTGAGGCTGGAATTCCAGATCCTGTGACACCTTAGGGCTGGACCCTAGGAGCTGCCCACAGTGACACCTCCTCCAGCCAGGCAGTTGGAGACTAGCTGTTAATAAAACTCCTGGATCTATTGGGGGACATCCATTCAAACTACCACAGAACTTTGTCTTCTCTAGTGATCTGTAAATAAAAGATAAGCCAACATCATCTCCACGGATGTCTGCTTGGGAAATGAAACATAGCTTCCTATCATGTGTTCTGGAAAAATAAGAACATCATTCCTCTACGTCTTGACTAATAGAATATTAATGTCTGAGAAATAGTCTCTTTATTCAAAATTTGTGTTTTAAGGGGGAGGTAAGAAATTGGAACATATCTCCTTCCTTCATTCATGGGATAACACAGACTACTACACACTAGGGGAGTTGCATGAATGCCCAATGTGAGCTAACATGATTTGTCCGGAATAGGGAACAGCAGTATGATCTTCAGCATTGTCACATTGCTTTCGGTCCCTATCTTTGAGCATGTCCAGAGAGGCCTGGCCAAAGATTGAAAATCCATATGTAGGAAAGTGGTTGAAAAGATTTCGTTAGCCAAGAATTGGAAGCGAAAAGGTGACTGGCCGCAAAGGCGTGCATGATTAGTGATCTGTTCCATGTGACCCTAGATAGCATCACCACCTGGTAAGTAGAGCCCCCAAAGGGGTACGTCCTCCCATGTGGTTTTAATAAAAAAAAGAAGCGGCCGGGTCTTGAAGTCGGCCTGGGGCTTTCGCGGACCGCGCAGGCAGAGTGAAGCCGCTTCTGGTCCCTGGCAGCCTCTGCGCTGCGCAGGCCGGGTGGAGCCGGCGCGCGTCCGGGGAGGCGGGGCGGGCTGAGCCGAGTTGCGCGTCTCCCGGTGGTCCCGGCTGGCTGCTGGGGCACCGGCTGGGTGGGCGGCTGGCCGGTGCCCTCGGGAGGCACCGGGGGAGATTCGCCACGGGCCTGAATAGGTTAGAAGTTTGATGTTTCCTCCTGAGATGTTTCTAGGTCTTTACCACTAAGACTCCTGTGATTTAATATCCTAAAAAGTGCCCAAATGACTTGTGGGTAACTCATTGAACACACAGGTGCCCATGAGAGGGAGGGAAGGTAACTGATCAAACACACAGGTGCCCACCAGAGGGGCATAAGGGAGATTCACCTGCCAGTCTCACTGGAATTCTCTTTCTCTAATTTATTTGGAAAGTTCTCGTAGCAAGGTAGGTTTGTTTTGTTTTTGTTTGGTCTGATAGGAAAAAACGAAAGGGTAGCGAAGGGGAGAGATGGAATGATTGGATAATCTGAATATTGAATCTTTGCCTGAGTAGCAGGGTAGAAGTATAATTCAAGAGCAATAATCAAGAAAATATGTGAGTTATCAATAAGCAGTTGATCCACAGCAAAGAACAGGGGGGAAAGCAACCATTTTAATGTCTTATTAATCCCAAGAATAGCCATAGCTACACTTGGTCGCTCCAAGTGGGACTATCACAAATTCTTCCTGGTACTGAGAATAGAAAAGGTGAGTATGACTCATGAAGGAATTGGCTATGATCCCCATATGCTGGGTTCAGTACACAACTCCTTATGGGCCCAGTCCATCCTACCACACATTTCCTTTGCTTTAAGTTGTAAAGCAGCAAGTACTTTCAATATAATGAATTCATTGTCATGTATGATGAAAGATACATTTTTAAGGAAATTCTCATTAATTTTAAAAAAACACCTTTTTATTTTTTTATTATTTTTTATTGTCCATAATGAGTTACATTATTTAATGGGCAAATAATGAGTTGTTATCCCAGTTTCCCAATGCCCCTCTTCCCCATCCCCAATCGGTTGGGTATCCTCCTCCATGGGCAATCTGGATCAGTCCTTGGGGCAGGGGATCATGGATAGTCTAGGAGTCAGCCTGGTTCTCCTGGCCCTAGTATGTTGTTACTCAGAGCTGTCCTACTTCTGGATATTCTCTCCCACCACTGCTCTTTCCGCCCCCTCTTCCACTCAGTTCCATGAGTCATGGTGGGTGAGTGAAAAAACACTTTTTACTGCCATGAACACAGTGGAAAATATCTTCTCTTTCTAAGAGAAGCCCATGTCTGCTGGTGGCACTGTGTCATTATATTTCAAATCTCTCCGTTAAACTAAGAGGCTAGCTTCCCCTTAAATGGATTATAGCATAAGTAATTTTTTATTTGTCATCTGAACAAAGTAATAGGAGCCATACATGCCAAGTCCCCCAATTTGTATGAAGTTTAAATAAAAATTTTTACTATAGTTATTTTATGGTAAATATAAAGCCTCAATGTCATAAATAAAAAATGTTGAGATCTGGTTTGTACTTAGAAATATATATATTCCTTTAAGGATAAGTCTAAATGTAAAAAGCTAACCTTAATGTTATGATTCAGAAATGGGAATGAGGTTGCTTCTTCATAATGCTAAAACAAGGACTTGCTGGAGCTCTGGTTATGAGCTGTTCAAAGAGGACAAGTTCTGAGACACACATTGCTTCTTTTCTAACATAGACAAAGTAACATTTTGAGGTGAGGTGGATGTGCTAACAACTCAAGGCAGAAAAATAGCCCTAGTAACACCCACTGGCCACCAACACAAAATTACTTTTTCAATGAGAAAAGGATTCCTTTGTGGGTTTTGGACAGGAAATATTACTCTCATGTATCTGCAGTACATGTGTTTCTACTATTACGTTGAGATTTATGAAAACTCCAACTGGGGAGATGTGCATTTCTAACCACATCACACCATTGCACAGAACCAGCTCTTGCTTGACAAAGGAAAACTTGTTAAGTGCTTACTCTGATAATGGTTGATCTTCATGCCTGGCCTATCTGAAAAGAAACAGACACTTTACACCAACACCCATGTCTGTTTATTATTAGCGAATTCAAGAGTTAAGCAGCATCTATAGAATATGAGGATTATTTAGAAACAAAGACAGAGCTGGTTTCCTGACTCCTTGTCTAGCCCTTCTTCCTACCTACCCCCCCAACACACACATTTCCTCCCCTAGTCAAAGATCAAGTCTTGAGTGTGTATATATAAGAACTATCTCATCCTTCTAGAAATGGAAATATTGTATTATTCTCAGAGAAAAAGAGGGATATGGGATGGTTTAAAATATATATATATATATATATATATATATATATATATATATATATATATATATATATATATATATATATATGTCATGTCCTAAATAGAAGCCTGGCTAGAGACCATTGTTAGATGCACCGTAATTTCGGGAGTTGCTGAAGCTGTAAACTATTAATCACCTCTTGGTCATCAATAAATAAAGGTTGCCAGTAAATTGAACTCAAAATATTTCATTTCATTAAAATGAAACCTTCTAAACTATTTCTTCTATCAACAAAAGTTGGGGGGACATGAAAACGATTGCTTATAATGTTGAAGATGTCTTCTAACTCTGGGGTCCTGACCCATTGAGACATTGAGAATTCCCTGCCAGTCCCTAAGATACCTTCCTTTTGTTGATGTCTGTAGGTGCCACCCACGGGGCGCATGAAATTTTCTATGAATGCTTGGGTAGGAGGTCTCGGGGAACTGGGGTGTGTATAGCCAGCAGATTTCTGATCTCTAGTTTGCGTTGATCTTACATTTAGACACAGACTCAGAAGAACAGACCCTCCCTTTTCCAGTGCCTTCGGAAAGATTGCCGCTCCGTAGAATGAGTCCTTTCTCCTCCACCCTTAATCTACAACCCAGCTTCCCCGGGAGATCCTACTTTGATTTCCGATCCTCACCCCACCAGCTGAGCTTGCATTCTTCCTTGCAGTCTCTCAATGCACCGGGTGAGCTGAGCTGTCAGACCTTTCTCTTCATCTCTGTGCCTTAGAGGCATCTCTGAAACACCTGTGTTGTTCTTGCCATCCGTGTGCGTGGGGGTGGGAGCTGATCTGTGTCTGTGGCCCGCTTCCAGCGTGGGGAGCATCTGGCTGAGGGAGCTTTGTGGCATTCTTGTTTGTATGGTGTGAGGACCCACCGCAGAGCAGTGGTCCATGTGTGATGGCATTGGAAAGTGATGAGTGAAGTTGTCCTTTTTGCACCAGCGGGTACCAAATGGGAACCTCTCTGTCATCACACGCAGTGGCTTAGCAGAGTGGCACAGCGCTGGCTAAGTAGAGGTCATGGCGGTAGTTTGGAGGTTTGCAACCCTCTGTATCCAGGAAACCAGCTGTGTCTGGGAGACTGGATCAGCGCATCCAGCCTGGAGTGGTCTGATTAAACATAGACTCAAGAGATCTTTATTGACAAAACTAAGATCAAAGTGAAAACATGCCAACCCTAGAATGCAGAGCAGGTTGACCCGAGAGCAGAAAGTGGAAGCCTTTTCTGCAAAAGCCTGCCATGTGTACTGGTAGGCCAGTGGGCTCATGGCCCATCTCTTTCCCAGCAAGGAGCAGGGACCACTTCTAGCTTAATTAGAAACCCTTCACTCCCAAAGGCTATGACCAAAGATCCTGTCATCAGCAGCAGCCTCGGGAAGTTTCCCACAGCCAAGCTGGTTGTGAGAAGGCTTATGGCTGATGGCAGGAAGTTAGGCCCATTGCTTTGCAGGAAGCTCTGTCTAGCAAATGGAATCCTAAAATATCTAAGACCCAGAACCCTTTTTGATCTCTTCAGGACTATCTTGTAATCATGGATATATACAATGCACATCTCACATTTCCAAAGGTTTCTTTTGGTTTTCCTTTTATTCTTTTGGCTCATCCCACATCCCGGAATGAAGAAGGCCACAGCATGACAGTGCAAAAAGGATGCAGGGACTTCAAGCTCTCTTGAAAATGACATTCCTTTGTGCTTTTCTGTTTCTTACTGTTTTTCTGTGCACTATTGGCTTTCCCACATGCTTTGTTATGGAATCTCTTTGCTTGTGTCTAATGTACTGAAATATTGTTACAGTCTCTGTAATATATATTGTCTTAAGAATAAAGTGAAATGTGGGTTTGGGGGTATCTGGTGGGTATATTTAATAGTATTATTCCAGTTGTATTACTGAATCTTAAATGTATGATGTGGTGTGTTTAAAATAGCATAAAAACATTTCAGAACATTTGTTTCAAAAAAGACTCGCACAAGGCATGATTCATTTAAAAATTTTAAAAGCCCAATTCAGATTCCACACATTTATTTTCAATGCTGATATGAAATTCAGTTTTAAAATTCTGGGTGTTCCATACTTACTATGCTCTAACCCATAAATAGAAATTGAAGTGACAGTTGGTAGAAGCCAAACATAAAGTCAGCCACGAGTTGGGAGAAAATGATTCTTTTTGTGTGTGAATTCATCTTGGGGTAAAGTGAGCTGACCGAAAGTAAGAATATATTATTTTAATCTTGTTTTGAACCCAGTCCTTTTTTCTATAGTAAACTGCTTTATTAATCCTCAAAAAATTCTTTCAAGCCAGTATATTTTCCTTCCAGTTGTTTGAGAAATTAGCATATAAGAAAGAACCTTACTAAGTTAAAAAAAAAAACAAGTTTTTACATGATCCCCTAGTACTCATCCAAACCACATTCTTCCACACCTGTCCCCAACATTCCTAGAAACTGTAGGGTGCTCACCCTCAAACACTTTAAGAGTGGATGGAAGCAAGTGGGCATCTGACCCTCGGGGAGGAAGAGAGTTGAAAAAGTTCCCCAGTTGATCCTCCCCCCCCCCCAGGTGAGAAGGATTGATGTAGTAACCAAGCTAAGGAGAGGAGGTGAGTGTTGTTTTTCAACATGCAACTCATGTCATTATTAGTCATCAAGGCATTTATGAAGGAGTGGATTGCATCACACTTTATATATGTACTGTTGAACTTGGACTTGTCACAGCCAAAGCCAGAAATGCATAGAACAGGGAGGGCAGAGTTCTATCACTCCCAGTTTCACTTGGGCAAATTTTTCTCATTTTTAAAAACAGTCACCCTTCCTATTTTACAAACTTTAGTTGACCAAAATGAACTAAGAAAATGATGAAAATTTATGTAGTCTATTTACAATTCATTGGAGAATGTTTTTTTTTCAAATGTGAAAAGAGTGTGGAAGCAATTTTGACCTAGCAAAGTAAAAAAAAAATCTAAGAAGGGCTTTGTTTTTCCATGAATCAAGCCTCTGGTGACTATATTCAGTTGGTGCTTTCTTAATGAGTGCAAATAATTTTTATCAACCTGGTTGTCATTTCATAGCCTTGATGTGTAGTATCTTTTTATAGGATGCAATTTTGAGACACAGTCTGCGTCTTACTCTCAATTAGGCAAGTATTCCTATGTAATTGTTACCTTTTACCTGTGTGACTGCTCTGCTCAATTTCCTTTGCAAAACAAATGGTGGCAGCTTATTTTATGTCAATAAAATTGTCTAATTGTCATTGTCACTCCATTATGAGTTTCTCAAATTCTTAGGAAAAAAATGCCTATCTTTTTTTTAATGTTATGCCTCAAACTTTACCTTTTCCCTGGGTTCTCTTGCATCCATGCAAAACACTCTTTATGAGCCCTAAATGTAGGGAGAGATCCAAGTCAGACCAGCTCTTGTCATGTATGTAATGTTCTTAATGGAACCCTATTTTTTTGGTATTAGTCTACCAAGAGACAAGTTTTCTTATCAACGTCAATTTTGCTTCCTATTTCTCTCCCCCATGCCTCTCATTGGAATGACAACAGTTGACATTAAAAAGCTGTTGGCAGGTATGGAATAACCTTGTTCTCTTACACATAGCAGAGACAGATGGAAGTGCATGTGAGGTGGCCCACAGGCTCAGGAAGTCAGCATTCTCCCGTCTCTAGATGGTGTCATTTGTAGGCAGCACGTAGAACCTGGGTATAACACTGTGCCCATCTGCACCTGACAGCCAAACAAGCTACCACTCCAATAAAGTCAATTCCATAATAGTTTTAGGAGTAATGCATATTGATAAATTATGAAGGGAGCAATTTGTCCTACATCCAAGACACCATCATATATGTAAATTAGTTCCTGTTGCTGTCAGCTTCACCGCTTGTGGACAGGTACAAGAGCCAAGGAAATTTTCAAAATGACTACCCGAGGAATATTTCCTGACTTCACTCAGTGTGTTTTATCCCTCCTTCATCCAGGACTCTAGCTCTAGGGTTACACAGGCATCCTAGCACACCCCCTGTCCCTGTATGTCTCTGGTGCACTAGTCTGCCAGTCACCAGGTGAAGGGACTTGCACCTTCCAAACTTGATGGCACTTCACTCCCGGATCAGCTGGCTGGGAGTGCAGTCGGAGAGCCAGGTAACCCCTGCTGAATCGGTCGTGTGTCCTCCGTCTGCTTCTGGTGCCGAGTACCAGCTCCCAGGATGTGCCTCCATCTGCACACTTATGGCGACTCCAACCCTAGACACCTCCTTCCTGCATGACAGCATGAAAATGTGGACCTACACTCCACACTTCCCAGAAACGTGTGACCGTGCTGGACTTGTTGGGACCATCTTTATAACTCCCTTTCTTTCTGTTCTCAGTGGCCTGGTTTGCTTTCGACCCTGGCTCGGCACACTCAGACATCATCTTCTCCAATGACAACCTGACAGTGACCTGCAGCAGCTACGATGACCGGGTGGTGCTGGGGAAGACTGGCTTCTCCAAGGGCGTCCACTACTGGGAGCTGACGATAGATCGCTACGACAACCACCCGGACCCTGCCTTTGGCGTGGCTCGCATCGATGTCATGAAGGATGTGATGTTAGGAAAGGACGACAAAGCGTGGGCAATGTATGTGGACAATAACCGGAGCTGGTTCATGCACAACAACTCGCACACGAACAGGTACCCTGCAGCCCCACGCCAAGCCTTCTACAGGTTGGCTTTTCTCATGAAGGAGAACCCTAGGCCATAGATCTCTCACACAGACCGTGTTAAGGAAGTGGGGCCGCGGTCTTTACTGAGTGCACAGACCCTGTGTGAAGTCATCTCCGAGCTCAGCCCAGCCTGCTGCTCTACAATTTGTACACTGTTGGAGATGTGAGCGTCTTCTTGGCCCTTCCATGGTAGATTCCATGCAGGGCCAGGCATATACATTACAGGAAAACAACCCAGGATTCTAAAACTCAACCTAGAATTTATCAGAAAAGAGCTGGTGAGCAAGGTACTTTATTTTTTATAAACCTCAGTTTTTCAGTCCTCCAAGTTAGTAGATATTTTTTTCCATGCAGGAATGTTCTCGAGATTAAACGAGATATGGGAAAATTGCTGTACATCGCAGGCACCTGAAAATAGAACCATTGTTATTATTGCTCTTATCCATACTGCTTCTCAGAATAGAAGCTAAATGTATGAATGCCAATCTGGATAGCTTTAAACTTGAAGGACCTCTTAATCTTGTGTGAATTCAGGGCACCCGATTTGCTAAAGAAAAAGAACATAGTTATCTTTTGACGTAATTTTTTGTATCACCAAAATATAGACAATTCTAATTTTATATGTCCTATAATTTTCCCTTGGATTTCTTTTCCAAATGTTTATGTTCTCTTCAGATGTATTTTGCTCCAATTTTCTGGGCCAAAAATGTCTTTTTTGGACATTGGTCTGCATTATTCTCAAATGTTCCATAGGATACATTCACTTTGGTGTTTTCTAAAAAAAAAAATCAGTTATGTTCAGTGATATCAAAGGGAAATAAGGTCAGACAGTGGTAGAATAAACAGACTTCACTACCTCAGCTCTTTTTGTAAGCCCAACACTGATCTTCTATACGTCCCCACATGGGCGTGACTGATTGGCTATCACTTGATATGAGCACACACACCATTCCATCTTGCTATCAAATCTACCTGGATAACAGATAGTCCACAGTGATTCACATTTTGGGGGATTGTGTCACTTGACCCCTGATACCATCAGCATCCTTATCTTGGAGTGAAGGAATGGATAGAGCACAGCCATCACACTATGCAGAGAAATACATTCTTGCAGCTGAACACAATCTGCTTGCATGCAAATTGCATGTGCCTTGTGCTGTCTTTGCTAAGCCTGTGAATAACAAGATGCAATTCATAAGCCTGTCTCTTCCCAGCTATGTGCAGTCTGCATTCTGTATGCTGGAGGAAACGGGTGATGCTTATGAATTGTGGTGCTCTGCTGAGATGAAGTTCAAGAAGAAATTTTGCTAACTTTCAAAAAAGGAGGGAAGACAAATCTCATCATCCTTATTTAATGGCATTTTTGTGAAACCATCTATTGAGTCATAAGGCATAATTCTTTGTAAAATGACATTTGTACTCAGGTTTCTTCAAGTCATTGCATTTGCTGTAGTATAATCATCTCACAGGGAAAAACTCCCTCAATGTTGTGATTTGACATAGAGCCTCTAGCTTCTTAATTCAAATTCAACATGCCAGAAAAATTACCATCTTTCTAGAATGTTTTACTACTTAATGAGAAGCAGAATGCCCCAAATTCAATTTCTCCTGCATAGCCTTCAGTTTCAACCTAAGTACTTCTTTATTTTGACTTTCAAATCAAGTCATTTTATATTAAATGATGTTTATTTGAAACCATTTAAGCAAAGTATGCAATATAGCTAGAGTCAGAGCTCTGGTAGCTGAAAGGCTACTTTGGGAAGCCCAGTCTTTAGTATTTGGTTTCCTACCACTGCTGCTCAGTGGTAGAGATCTCATTTGAACAATTCACTCTCAGCAAGATGAAGCACACTCATAAGGTTGGGGGTCATCCCCAAGGGAGTGGGAAGTGGTGGGAGGCAACAAATTCTAATTCATATTTTAAATATAAAAGCGCAGATATGCATACAGTGCATAAATAGTATTTAGTAAATCTGTGGATTTTAACTTTTTCATGTGAAAAGGGCAAAAATATTTTAGAAGACTGAGGGAGGAGCAAACGTTGTAAACAGGTTACAGAAGACCAGTAGAGCTGGGCCTAGTGATGCAGACCTATGATCCCATCTTTGGGGGAGGCTGGGGCAGGAGAAATACAAGTTTAAGGACTGCCTGAGCAATTTACAGAGATTCTATCTCAGAATGAAAAGTAAAAATGAAGCTTGTGAATACAGCCCAGTGGTAGAATGCTTGGCTGGCGTGCACAAGGCCCTATGTTTAATCATCAATATTCACGCCAAACAAGCACCAAAAAAAAAAAAAAAAAAAACCACTGGTTCAACCCACCCAAATAGGGAGATTATGCAATGGTAACAAGCAGGTGAAACTCTATATTTTCTTTTTCCACAGAACTGAGGGAGGGATCACAAAGGGAGCCACCATTGGGGTCCTCCTCGACTTACATAGAAAGACCTTGACATTCTTTATCAACAACGAGCAGCAAGGTCCTATAGCATTTGAGAACGTGGAGGGCCTGTTCTTCCCTGCAGTCAGCCTGAACAGGAATGTGCAGGTAAGTAAGGGCCCTCCCTGAGTAAGGAGAGTGTTCTTGGGCTGCAGTTTCAGAGGCTGCCAGGTGGGGGGTGTAGAACAGTTAAATCTCCCCCCCCCCCACACACACATACACACACCCCACACAGTCCCAGAGGGAAAAGCTGGCAGAACAGGGTCCAGAGCAAGGATGGAGGAGAGCAGAGAAAGGGACTGATCAGACCACTGTAGGATTCCACACAGCAGAAGCCCCTTCCCTTTCCTACACTTGCACAGTCCAGTTCTCAGTCCCTGGGAAACTGAAGTTGATATTCTAATTCTAGTCACCATGTGCTCTGGTTGCATCTTTAAATAGAGATAAAAGCCCTTGACCAAGGGGCATGAAAGCCAGCTTGAACTCACACAGCACTCCCTGAGTACCCAAGAGGAGCCAAAACCATAAAGTGGAAATATCTGCACCCTTATCAGAAAATGAATGTCTTCACAGCCAGTGAGCTGTTCACTCTGCCAGGTTCCAAGGGAAGGAAACGACAAGTTCATTACTTGGAATTTGCTGTAAATACAAAACAGCAGGTTCTTCTCATTCACTCATCCATTCAACAAATATCTACAGGTTCTTTTGACATGCCATGCACTATTATAAGTATTTGGGATACATTAGTGAGAGGAGAGAGCAGGTACAAATCTTGCCCCCCCTTACATTCAGCAATAAGCATAATGACACTATCTGTAAGGTATGTGAGGTGGTGATTGGTGCGTTGCAGGAAGCACCAAAGATAAGGGAGGTGGATCAGGAATACTGGAGTGGGGGTGGGGAGATGGCTCAGCGGACAAAGTATTTGTCATACAAGTGTGAGGACCTAGTTAAGACCTACTCACGTAGGACCAAAGCACTCATGCAAAAGCCGGACATGGTTGTATAGTCCTGAGGAAGATTCTTAGGGCTAGCTGGTCTAGCAAGCCTAGCAGGAAGAAAGCCTGTGGAAATAAGTAAGGCAAGTGATTAAGGAAGACAACACCTAGTATCCACCTCTAGCCTCCACACTCATGTGCATGCACACCCACACACACCTGCCTCCCCACATACACGTGCCAGAGACAAGAGTATGTGGGATTGAGCAGCTGTAGCCTTAAACCTGATGCTAATGTATGGCTGGTCCTATTGTGGAGCATCACACTAAGTCTGGAAGGGAGGAGAGGGGGTATGCTCTACAGACCTTTCCAAGCAGAAGGAAGAGCCCAGAAGTTTCTAAGGGACCTGGGGTGGACAGCAGCAGAGCAAGGAGGCTGCTGGCTGGAGGAGGGAGCAGCAGGGAAGAGGAGCCAAGCCAGGCAAGAGGTGTAGACTGTGCCCTGCCGATGACTGTTACAGCCTAGGGTTTCATGGCCTCCTGAGCTGGGCCCTGAACCTCATTCAGAAAATGTCTGCCTTAAGCTAGGACTCAGAAGCAAAGCACTGCAGAGGATGTTTGCCCTGCTGGAATCCTCATCTTAAAGTTGACTTAAGAACTCATTGTTGTCTGTCAGAATATTCAGGAAAACTGAATGGCACCCAGTGACCTGCCCTTCTCTCTCCCTACAAGTGCATGGAGCTTGGGGATCTAATCCTTCTGTTTAGCCTGAAAAACCATGATTACTATGGAAGTGAATCACAGAAAAATCCCCCTCCACGTCTTCTACATTTCCAGCCATTGCCCTTCCAAAGCTCATCATACTAGACATGCCTCACGTGTTCTCGTATCGTTAGGTAAAGCTTCTTTAGGGGAGGTGGCAGGGACAAGAGAGACGTGACGGTGCTTATGAAATGGTTCTAGTCCCGTCCATGTAGCTTTCTGCTGAGGTTTAAAATAGCCCATGGACACGCCCTCGTGGGGGATTATCCCTGCTTCTCTGTCTGACTTGCTGATGGTCACTGTGGAGCAGCCAACAGGCTTTTCTACCTGAAAATCAGTGCTTTGCCTTCAATCCTAGGGAATACAATCTCCTAGACTCCTTTAAAGAGGCAGGTATCCGAGAACAGTATTATCTGAATCTCCAGGATTCGGGATCCCAACCTGATGGTCAGTCTCTTATCACAGCTAGAATTCCACTAGGCTGAATGTCTGCTATGACATATGGTCAAGGGAAATGAGTGGATCTGTTTGAATCAGAAACACATACACTGTGCACCATGTCCAAGGGCAAGGGGTACCTGTGGCACCTCGAAGAACTCACAGTCTTGTCCCCCAGGTCACACTTCACACCGGGCTCCCAGTCCCCGACTTCTACTCCAGCAGAGCATCCATAGCCTAAGGGTGTGCTGTGGAGGCACCAGCTGCCGGAGAGTGACAGCCGGAGTGCAGTCCAGCAGGCCGGAGGCAGAGCTGGGAGAAGAGAACAGCTGATCCTCGCCCATCCTCCCCCACAGCTCTGCCCTGACCTGCCAGCCTCACCATGCAGCCATACCTGAGTACCCTTCCTCACCCAGCCATCCCACCCTGCAAAGGACTTAGGCAGCCCACCATGGCACTTGGTTCCCTCACCCCATGTTGCTTTTCTTTCACTTAATTTTTTATGTATGTGAGTTCATTTTAATTTTTTCCTGATAGTGTTTTTGGTGACTTTCAAAACCGGCACTGCCAAGAGAAAAAAAAAATCTCAGAACTTTTTTTCTTAAGCTTTTGGACAAAGCTTGTGGTGGGGGAGGTAGGAAAGGATAGGCTGAATTCAGCAGCTTGCTGTTGAACTTCTAGAATGTTCATGCCCTGATACCACTCCTGCAACATTAGTTCTGCGTAGCTACTTCTTGGGAAGTGGACAGTGTGCATCTGGCATGGAAAAGTCTCTTTACCCATCATAGCAGAAATATATCAGCCACACAGGATCACAGCAGGGAAGGGCCATTAGGATAGACTCTAGACAGAGGTAGGCCAGGGACTTGATGATTTGATTCATTTAGTCAGTACAAATTTTAAAAATAAGAACTACCATGGACCAGGCACTGTTCCGGACACTAGGACACCATGTTCTAGACACTGTGGAAACACCATGTGAAAAGATGAACAGCCTCTGTCCTCCTGGAACTTATATTCCAGCAGGAGAACAAAGCAAAGCTTAATTTCAACTTATGCTAAGTACAAGAAAGGAAATAGACACAGATCAAAGAAAGTCACTGGCAAGATCTTTCAGGTTCCTTGGACTGATGCTTAAAGCCCACACATTCTGGCCATCACACCAGAAACGTCCCAACCTGATGCCTTTTTAACTGCCCTTTTTAATTATGGTCCTGAGCCCTTCTTTGGCAGAAATGATGTCAGCATTCTTACTCATTAATGCTGCAGTCATACGAAGCCTTAAAATCATGAATGTTAATAAATAAAATAATAACCAGAGGGCACAGGACCCAGTCTCAATAATGGGGCTCCTAAGTTGCAGTCTGCGGCATTCACATTCTCAGGACAAACACACCGTCTCCATGTGTGCTATCTGTGCCTGTCACAAAGGAAAATCCATCCACAGGAGGGAGGCCAGTCACAGCCTGACTTCCTAAAAAAGTTCAAAACCAGTTTGGAAAAGCATGAGCTAGTAAGTTATTACTGAAGGCAGAATAATGAGACTTATTATTTCTAAAGAGTGACATTTACCCTTCAGATCCTTTTGTTTGACATGAAGTTTTAGAAAATGTAGGACCTGGAAAAAAGAAAGTTCTGACTGGTTATCTAAATTGTTTTTCCAAGGAACTCACTCTGAAAAAGAAAAAAAGAATAATAAAAGAACAATAAAAAAGGAAAAGGTGAGACAGGAAAGCTAACAGTGCTTTGACAAAAAGTAACATATGTAAATAGCTCATTCTTGTGCTTCCTTAATTTAGACTATTTCTGTCCATTTATGATGGGTTTTTTTTCTAGTTAGAACTTAATTTATTGAATGGGTGCTATCCTGTTTATGTCTGTCTTGGGTTTCCATGGCTACAGAGCACTGTTGCAGGACAACACTAGTTTGATATTTGATTTATCCTCCAATGAGACTCGATGGCTGGGCCGCTGTAGACTCATAGTTACTCTTGTTCTTTATTGAATTCATCCTGCTAATTAAATTTCTAGTGACTTGTAACACATAGTTTACACTGGATTGCAATTAGAGATGCTACAACTACTGTACTAGAAAAAAAAATCACTTCTGGTGTGCCAATAAATGATTTTTATGTGAGAAGAAAATGTCTCTGTAGAAATTATTTCTTAATTTTTACTTATTTTGGGGAGGGCAGTTTACCTTTTATCACAATAAGGTTTATTTAGACAAGTATAATTGAAAAGTCCCCAGAGCTCTTGAAAGTGTATGTGCCTCGAACATATGGTTCAACCTCTAGATTTCACTCATCCCTGAACCTGAACTTGATGCTTTTTGTTGTGCTTCCAAGCACTGGGAACAACAGCTTCTCAAATGGACACAGTCTTGTGCTGTAAGATCTATTGTGTTGGGCTGAGGAGATGGGTCAGCAGTTAAGAGCACATGAATGCCTCTTGAGCCAGCAACTGACTACCAAGTGGACTCCCCAGAATCCATGTAGAAAGTTAAACATGGCCACACACATGGCTGTTTGGTGGTATCTCTCTGCTTGTGTCTATGAAAGGAAAGGAAGCCAGCTTCTTCCATCACTGATGGCTTTCCCCAGGAATTTGTAAGCCTGAAATAAACTTCTTCCCATAAACTTTGTCTGGTTGAACGTTTGTCCCAGCAATGTGGAGCTGACTGTAATACCATGTTTTCCAAAAAGTGAGTTCTTCAGATAAATATAAGATTCGGGTAGTGGGGCTGGAGAGATGGCTCAGCAATTAAGGCACTTGCCTCCAGTGCCTAAGGCCCCCAGTTCAATTCCCTAGTACCCACATAAGCCAGACCCACAAGGTGGTGGCCCTGGTGCCCCCTCTCTCTTTCTCTCTCTGTATCTCTCTGCTTGAAAATGAATAAATAAAATATTTTTTAAAAAGATTTAGGTAGTAACCCCAGTCAGTGGGGTTGGGGGCAGAAACCAGAGAATCACAGGGCTCATTGACAAATAGCAGCTCCAGGTTGAGGGAGAGACCCCATCTCAAGGAATTTGGTGCATGAGTGATAAGAGAAGGGCACCTGAGGCTCTCTTCTGGCCTCTGCACACATGTGCATGGGGTGCACATCTGCACATTCATGTGCAAACACCACACATCACATCAAACATTCAACCAGACACAGCTGTGGGAGGAAGGGGTTATATCAGGCTTACAAATTACAGGAGAACACCATCAGTGGTGGAAGAAGCTGGCTCCCATTTATAGATCCAGGCAGAGAGATGCCACCAAAGAGCCAGCACCATGAACAACCAGAGCTCAAACTGCTCTCTCGACCCCTTTGGTCTGGACTTCAGATCCACCCCCAAACATACCTTAGCGATCTGCCCTCAGGGACATGCCTCCTCTAGAGGACTCTGCCTGCTAAGAGCTGAAGGTACAAGCCCAATTTTTAGGTAGCAGCAATGATTTTTTAAGCATGCCAATATACTGAAAACTACTGGAATATCTACTTTAAGAGGGTGAATTCTATGGAATATGATGTCTCAGTCAATACATAAAAAGAAAAAAAAGACGAGGGAAGTCCAGTGACAGGGCACAGCGACAGCCTCAGCTCTGGCTGTGGTGCACGGTGTGCTGGTTCTGTGTGCCAGAGCAAAGGATTACCCTCATGTAGAGCATCCTCCTCTCCAAAGTGTGATGATCATAGAATTGCTTTAAGGGTTGAATGAAACACTGTTGTAAAAGAAAAGGCAGTCCCCAGCAGGTGAGTGTTACAGAGCTCCTCATGCACTCTCTCAACGACTCACCAGATCCCAACTGAGTGTGAACACTGATGCTCACCCTCATGTCCTTGGGAGACAATACCTGTCACTGGACAACAAACACATGTGGTGAATTCTTCACAGCTGTGATCAAAATGGTACAGTACTAGTAAGAATCGTCGAACTCAAAAACAAACAGAGAATCTCAAAAGAGGAAATTGGGATTTCAAAATGGTGAACAAATAGACTGAGTTAACTAAAAAGTAAAACCGTATTCTCTTTTAACTTTATTTATTATTTATTTAACTAAAAAGTAAAACCGTATTCTCTTTTAACTTTATTTATTATTTATTTAACTAAAAAGTAAAACCGTATTCTCTTTTAACTTTATTTATTATTTATTTATTCGGACAGAAAGAGACAGTGAAAAAGAGGTAGGCAGAGAGAGAGAGAGAAAGATGTGTGTGTGTGTGTGTGTGTGTGTGTGTGTGTGTGTGTGTGTGTGTGTGAGCAAGGGCATGCCAGGGCCTTCTGCTACTACAAATGAATTCTAGATACATGTACCACCCTGTGCATCTGGCTTCATCTGGGTACTGGGGAATAGAACCCAGGCTGTCAAGGCTTCTAGACAAGTGCCTTTAACCACTGAGCCATTGCTCCAGCCCCTGAAACCATATTCTTAACTATTTCATAGCCTAGATATCAAGGTATTAAACATAAAATATTTTAAAACTTTAGTAAACTAGAAAGGAATCCAGAGGGGCGGAGCAAGATGGTGGACGAGTAACAGCGTCGCCAGGACTCTCTCCATAAAGGTTTGATTTTCCAGCTGGGATCCAAACTTTGGACACTGGCCGGACCTGAGCCTAGGCCCTCCCTCCAACCCCCAGCTCCTGTGCCAGTGCAGACGGGTTCCCCAGCGGCTCTCTGCTCCGCAGAGGAGTGGACAGCTGAACCCTCCCCCAACCCAGGCTCTCGCCATTGTCTCCTCGCCACTGATTGAGCGGCTTCCCCTCGCGGGGCTCCCCTCCCTCCAGCACCCTCCGACGCACTTCTCTCCACACCCCCCCCCCACATACACAGGCAGACCCGATCCTTGGGAAAACTGACCTACTTGGGAACCTCGGCAGAGGCCGGTTAAGAAGGGTACCTGCTAGGAGGGCACGGTCTGTCTCTCCGTGAAGGTTTGATTTTCCAGCTAGGATCCAGGCCCCGAATCACAGCCGGACCTGAACCCAAGCCCAGCCTATCCCCAGCTTTGGGACCACCACAGGATTCCCCAGCAGCTCTCTGCTCCACAGGAGAACACAGAGCCGAACCCTCCCCCACCACAAGCTCCTGACATTGTCTTCTCCTGTCGGGTCGAGCCTGCACCACCAATTGAGCAGCTTCCCCTCACGGCCCCCCTCCCTCCAGTACCCGATCCTCAGGCACATTTCTCTCCACAATCCCCCCACACACACACATACACAGGCAGACACAATCCTTGGGCAAACTGACCTAGCTTGGTTCTGGGGCCAGACCTCAGGCAGATACCTGGGAACCTCAGCAGAGGCCGGTTCAGATGGGTACCTGCCAGGAGGGCACAAGCGGTCTCAGGGAGTACCAGGGATCATGCGCCACTGCCAGGAAGTAAAGTGGGCTGAATAGCACTCCCCAGGGTGCCTGAGTCCCACTCCCCTACCTGGACATGGGCAGAAACCAACGGAAAAAAACCACAAAAATCAAAGAAGGAACGCCCCAACCCAGCTTAGTCCTATTATGGAACAGGAAAGTGGAAAGGAAGTAGAGGCAGCACATATACAATCACAAAGAGAGAATAATATGACTCCTGACCACAACTGCAATGCAAACATGAAGCAGTTAATGGCTGATATGAAAATTATGAGAAAAGACATGAAATGAAAACTTTGAAAGACATGAGATGAAGCTTTCTAACTTAAGCATAGACTCCAGACTGAATTTAATGGAGAGAAATATGAATGAATTCAGAAACACATTAAGTGAATTGAAGATTAATCAACTAAGGGAAGAGCTAAACAATCAATTGATTAAATTTGATGAGGACTTACGAAAACTTAAAAATGATTATCAGGAATCCCAAGCAAAAACAAAAATAGATTGGAAATTGGATGTCACCAAAGAATTGGAGACTATAAAAATTATAGCAGAAGCCAATAATGAAAAGGAGACGTTAAAAACCACCCTTGAATCAATCAGTCCCAGAGTCGACAATCTGGAGGACAGACTCTCAGAAGTTGAAGACAAGTCAGAAGGAATTAATAAGGATGTCATAGGTTTCAATAAATTTAAGAAATCAAGTGAGCAAAATTTGAGGGATCTATGGGATACCATAATGAGGCCCAATATTAGAATCATGGGGATCCCAGAGGGAGAAGAAGCCCAGGCTAAGGGCATAGGAAATATCTTCAACAGAATTATTCAAGAAAACTTTCCCTATCTAACAAGAGAAAGCCCACCTCAACTTTCAAGGGGCCCAGAGGACTCCAAAGAGACAGGACATGAAGAGGAATTCTCCAAGACACATTTTTTAAAAATTTATTGTCCATAATGAGTTACAACATTTAGTGGGCAAACAATGAGTTGTTATCCCCAATTCCCCACTGCCCTCCCCTCTCCCCTCCACTGGATAACCTCCTCCATGGGTCGTCTGGATCAGTCCTTGTGACAGGGGACCATGGATAGCCTAGTATTCAGCCAGGTTCTCCTGGCCATGCCTCTGGATAATCTCCCC